>CAUYRT010027873.1:0-29468 GCA_963574885.1 Lepilemur ruficaudatus | reverse complement strand
TTTTGTGGAAGACTGGATACAAGTAAAATTAGAAGTATTCTAGAGAATGCTCTAGAGTGGGTGAGATGTAGTAGAAGAATGAACTGCCAAGGGTTAATTCTAGCGGGCCACGTCAAATATGGTAGGGAGAGGCTACTAGCTGGTCAGAGTAGTTTTGACTTTGTATCTGCAACGCCCTGAATGAGAAGCCTCTAAATATAGAATCCTGTGAGTAGGTCCTGGAAGAAAAGATCTACAGTTTTCATTGCTGGAAGCACAGATACAGAGAGCTGCTAACCCAAAGACAAGTGTAAAGCAATCTTTTATAATTGTGGTAATATTATGTGTTGAAGTTAAGCTTACTACTTTGCTAAGAAAAACAAATTCTAATTTTTACTTTATGGTTTGAAATGAATATCAAAACATAAATGAAAAGGAACATATAAGCCAAAGGCTCTTCATTCCAAAAAAGGCTATAAAATTTTCAATTCTCTAAGTCTGTCATTTAGTGCTCACTGAATTTTAGGTTTGTGGCTATTTTTAACTTCTTGATTCTTGGTTACTTAGAATGCAAAGTAAAATGAAAAAAAAATCATAATATTTATACAGCTCTCTTTCATAATGCAAATAGACAATGTTTCTTTAATGTTAAATAAATATTAAATATTAAAAATATTTGATTCCATGTTCATTCATAGGAGTCAGCTAAAGATACATCTACTTGTAAAATAAAACTAGGAAGTATATCTTAGTCTTTCTAATACTATGAATGACAAATGAACAAAAGATTTTCCAAGATGCTAATACCACTAAGGTTGTCTTGAAAGAAACTCCCAAAGCTGCCATCACCCTCTTCCTATCCTCACCCTGACTCCCAATCTTGAAAGAAGACATTGCTATAAATGAGAAAGCATCTTTGAGAGGAGGAAGTTTAATCCCTTAACACTAAATGCCAGCATACGCGGTCCTAAACAGCCACATGCCACCTTCTCTGTGACTCTCTTCACCACTACACTACCCAGCTACGCAGCCAGGTGTTCATAGGATAAGCTTTCCTTCTCAGCTGTGGCTTCTGGCACCTTTATCATCATGGTCCCCAAGGTAGAACTATGTCCCACAGGACTCTGCAAGTCCTAGCACAGTGGCTAGTAGACTAGAGATACGAAATAAGTCTTTATTCAATTACCACAACAACACTGAGATAGTAAAACCCTTCCTCAACTGCTCAAGGTTTCCATTAACCAGGTGTTGTAAGGTCATGTAGGGCAGGGGTATAATAATTGCCTCCCCGTCCCTAGAAGGTGTTATAGTTTTCTGAATAGAGTTGAAATTCTTTCAGAGAAATCCTGAAAGGTCTTTTGCGTAACTCAAGATCTCCACTGATCAGCCATGTACTGACTTGCATAAATCTATGGCCGATATGAGTCATAAATCAGTACAGGGTACGAATTTGTTTAGCCTCACTGTCAGAACACTGAGTTATTTCATGACTTTTAGAAGTTAGCGAGTATTTTATCTGTTTCAAAGATCTGTAAATTTGCACAATGGTGCTTTGTTTAATACAATCTATAATTGTCTGTACATGGACTAAGACGGCCATCTCAACTGTGAACACAGACCAGTAAGGAATGAAGTCATCTAGCTACGATGAGAAAATAATCTGTGAAATCGTTCTGAGCTGGCACTAGTCATCCAAAGACCAAGTTTTAGAGCAAAGTAAATGGATTTTGCCCTCACACCTCCAGAAGGTAGAGACATAGGACAAGCACTTCAACAAGGAACATTTAAAACAGACAGTATCATTAAGACTATAAGAACATTTTGTAATGTATTATTTTTTCTTGATAAGTCTATCACGTAGATCTGTAATTAGGGACTTCTAAAATAGCTAGTTTTTTTTAAACACAATATGCTGTAATTGTCTATTAAGTCAATGAGTACTTAGGGACTCTTTAAAACGCTGATTGCTTTCTTGCTGTATTTTGGAAGAACAAGTACCGAAGAGTCCTTATGAAATTCTCTCAGAATGAAATTGAAAATGAACTGTTACCTGGCTAAGTTCACAACATTTCTTCATGGAAATGACATACATCTATCATCATATCTATTGTTCCATAACTGGACTATAATCACATGAACTCTAATTTTATAATCTAAGTGAATTTCCATCTCTGACTAAATAAAACTTTTCTAATTTCACACAGTTTCAGTGCTCATTAAAGAGGGCTTTATAATCATTCATTTCTTAATGTAGATTAAGTATTTTATCTCACTTAACAGCATAAACAATGTACCAGTCCATATGGTATATTTACAAGTCATTCTGTTGCATTTATACATCTGCCGTGTAATAAACCAAATTGGAAAAAAAAATCGAGCTATATCTTTTGTCAAGTTATATTCTATTATGCTTGTTTATATTTAACAATTAAATAAATCAGCAACATTCTCAAGATCTTTAACAGAAATTATAAAGGCTACATATATTATTATTGTAGTTTATACTATTATTTTATTAATATAGGCTTTAACTTCATAATAATGAATAATTTAATTTAATTTGTAATCAAGTATTATAATTACTTCCAAATATAAATCAAAAAGAAGCTAAAAAAAGAATAAACAATTATAAAATTATTTAAACATGGAAGCCAGCTAGCAAATCTCATTTTCTGACTGTCAGCTTCCTATTTATGAATGTTTCCTTCATCAGTTGGGGAGGGTTGATTTGGCCCATGTCTCTCCCACTGGGCCTGGCCGGATCAATTCCACAGCCATTACCCAAGAACTCACTCACTCTGTAAAGGCTGCAGGCAAGAGCCCAAGGGGGACTCTGGAGGTGCATGTTTACTTGGCATAAGTGATTAGCCAACTCTGAGATAAAGAGATGAATATATAGATAAATGCTTTTTGGAAGCCAGACCTGGAAAAACACTACCAGATACAACATCCACTGTCCCTCTATTCATGAATCTTATAGTTCCATGGGAACTAATGACAATTAAAATAATTACATACTGTGATATGTACTATGGAGAAAAGGAAGTAGTGAAATGAAAATAATAGTGGTGGCTGTTCTTCAGACAACATGGCTTGGAAAGGCCTCCTTAAGATGGAGACCATTCAAGAGATGAATTCTAAAGGGTGAGAACCAATCGCCAATTAGAAGAGCAGACAGACCATTCTGGACAGAGGAGATAGCATATGCAAAGGCCCTGGGATGGAAAGATTCCGTGTTCAAGAATGAAGGAAAGGGGTGAGTGTAGCAGACAGAGGTGAGAGGAAGACAAGCAGATCAGAGGTGTGTATGTGAACATTTTTTCTCTGTCTCATATGTCTCCCTCTGTTCTCATTTGCCCCCTCTTCAGGCTGGCACTGAAGTGGGCATCCATTTATGAACAGGGAGCTCCAAAACAAGGCTGGGAGAACATCAAGGGCTGGCCATACATCTCAAAGAAAAGATACCACATAGCTACTTGGACACGGCAGAAGGTGATGACAGAGCAGTGGTCAGTGGCCTAGTCAATGAGCCCAAGGCCATACTTCTGCTTCCGCACAGCCTGTGTGGGACATGGAGCAGACCCAGAAGTTCTTATGTGCCTCAGTAAGGAAGCACAGGGTCTCTGAAAGGGCTGAGAGGTGAGCAGAAGCCCGAGGTCAAGATACGAATGCCACATTCAGAGAAGCTTGAGGACTAGAGCAAACAGCTAGGATCATACTCCTTGGGGAGAGTATCTTGAGGTATGAACCCAGGAGATTCAGGAAAGCCCAACAAGGATTTCTCCTTTTGGAAAAGTGAGGCTCAGTCTTTTCCCTGGAAAGAGCTGTGCACCCCATGAGCTGCCGATTCTCATGCATCACGGGAAGTCACTGCAGATGCTCCAGGTATGAGGCTGTGCTGCAATGTCATCTATTTTTGGCCTTTGCCACCCTCTTCCCCCATGCCTCACACAACATTGCTGATGCTGCAAAACAGAGGATGCCGTCCCTTTCTGGAAACCCAAATTCAGCACTTTTGTGGACCAGCCCCAGGTTGGGACCTCTCACCAGCTGTGTTAGCCGCCTTCCTGTCCAGAGAGGGGGTAATGGGAGGGAGACTCATCCGAGTATAAAAGTGCATACTGCAGGGGTTGGGCAAGTCAGGAAACTTTCTAACCAGGGCCAGAGACCCACCTCTGTCTCTAATAAGCTGTGCAAATCGTTTTGCGTCCTTACCTCTGAAAGACCAGGTTTGGACCTGGTAAGCTGGACTGTGTCAGTTGTATATTCCACATTCCCAACTTTGGTGACTCCCAAGGATAAGAGAAGATGAATCAAATCACCTCACCTGCGTCTACTTATTTTTATACCCAAGCTGAGAGAGTGGCTTTGCTCTTCTTCAGTTTGAGACACACGGCGTTCACATCAGAAACGAGAGACCACCCTGATCTGATGTGACAGTCCCTGCCTGGGACGCTCTGGAGCATGCCACTCGGCTTCCCCTAGAGGGCAAGTGGCCACTAGGCCACTCCACACCCCACCAGCCCTTGTCACTGCATGCCAGCTCTTTGTCATTTCAGAACAAACACTTTATATGTACCCTGGTGAGAAAAGTCTATTAGTTACCAAGTGGTGCATCCAAATCCGCGTTTAATTAAAAAAAAAATGGATCTTTTGTCTCAAGCAACATCTACCTTATTAGAGGCCTTGGGACTTGTCATATTTTTATTTTGTTGTTTTTATTCCTACCTTAAAGCATTCAAAAAGCATTTCTATGTAATCAAATATTTAATTCTGTTTCACTCTTATTTCTGAAAGATTGTTTAAACAAGAGCTGCAGGGGCAGGAATGGTGAAATAAGAACAGCCATCCCGGTCCACAGAAAGAAGGAGTGAGTATTCTGGGCAGGGAAGATGTCCCAGCGTGTACAGAGAAGCAGCCTGTGTGTGGACTGGCACACTCCATTCTGCACCTTTCAACAGGCATTTGCTGGCGTGTGCTTACGCCCCACAGGAGCTGCAAAGGTGCCAAGGAGCAACAGCGAATAACACGAAGACCCTGCTAGGGGATCTCCTGGCTGCTCCCGCCCTCAGTCAATGGCTGTGTCTTAGCTCCAAGTCCCCTCTGGTAGGCAGAGGTGTTCTAGACAGTGCAACAGAGAGCAAACTGCAAGGTAAAGTCCCTGCTGTCCTGGAACAGACAGAGAGTCTGGTAAGGGAGGTGAGGTGGGAACATAAACAAAGAGCATCTAATACCGCAGTGGCCTGTGAGAACTGCCATTAACAAAATTAAAAGCCAGTGGTGGGGGCTAGAGATTGACAGGCTATTGTTTGTGGATGGCTTGGACAGGGAAGGCACCCTTGGGAGGTGACATCTGAATAAAGCCCTGAGAATATGTGGCAGCACCACGCTGCAGGCCAAGGGCACAGCAGCTGTGGAAGCGGGCGTGGGGCTAGTGAGCCGCAGACCCCCAAGAGGCCTGAGTGTCAGGTGCGGCAGAGGCCAGGCTGCGGTGCGCCGCAGGGGAGGGCAAGCGCTTTGGAACACATTCTGGGAAACACGGAAAGCTGCCTTAGGTTGTGAGTAAGAAGACTGCATTGCACCATAACAGAAGAGAGGATAGAATACTGTGGGACGACAAGGATGAGGGGCAATTCATCCCCCCAAGGACACCGGAAAAAGTTTTGGAGAGAAAATGACACTTGTATGTAAAGAACTTTGTCTTCTCTGCTCTAACTCTAGGAAGGACTGGTGCTAGGCACAGGGGGCACGGACCCCACCCAAAGGAAGAGGAGGCATCCAAGACGAGAAGCAGAAAGAGGACTGAAGAAAGTTCTGCTGCCCAAATCAGAAACAAAGGAATGGCAGACCAGAGTAGAAGACTCGGGTGGAGACTGCGTGTGTCCATTTGATTTGACAACTAGAAAGCTACTGAACAACTCAGTGAGAATATTTCATTTCGCTGGTGATATATTTAAAATGTGCTCAGATTTTTTTTAAAGAACAGCAAAACTAGTTCTCAGTTAAATTTGGCTTATAATGGCCTGCTTATCTTATGTCTAAATCAGTACCTCCAAATGTTTTGAACCGCCCCAAATGTTATTCAGTATTCACTCAGCAATCGACAACCCCTTTATGGATAGCACAATTGTCACAAGTATCCGATGAAAACGACACTGGTTGGGTAAGTTTCAGGAAATAAAGTCAACTCCTAATTTTCCAGATCAGTGAAGAGAAACAGCTACATGGGACACAGATGCGCCTGTGCTCCTTACCCCAGACCCGCTATTTACCTAAGGACCACTGTGCGCCAGGCAGCTGGGACGCAGCCATTGCAGTGCTTAATCTCACAAGCCTGCAAGTCTCGGAGGTAAAGGAACTGCCCAAAGGCACAGAGTTAGTCAGAGCAGAATGGAAATGTAAATTCGAGGCTTTCTAACTCCACAGTCCATCATCTTGCTTCTCAAACTTGGTTAATTTCCAAAGCAAGAAACACTGGACATCCCACTGTCCAGTGGCATAGACTGGGGGCAAATAATTAGCAATATAGTAGAAGAAATGAGCTCTACTTAAAGAAATTTAATATCAAATGTGACCAGGATCACAGTTTCTAAATGATGTTACTGAAAAGATTGCCAAAAGGCAATCCAGTGAGATGACCAAGGCAGGCATGGTTTTGAGGTTCTGATACTTTGATATCTTTTTAAAGACACTCAGGAAACACAAAAACAAGATAGAAAGATCTGGACAACTCAATGGTGCTAAATCATAAGTGTTCAATTTTGATTCTAACTGTAGAAAAAGTCCGCATGAAGGACAATGTATCAAGTAAAACAGACAAATCATGTCCTATAAATGAGAAAAGGAGAGTTTAATCTGGCAGTGGGGGACAGGGTGGATTGCGGGTGAGCATCTGGAGGAAGGAATGGCAGCTAAGAAGAAACTGTCACCACCTGGTCGTACAAAACTGGGCATTTCCCAGTTGAATGGGAACGTTCAAGTTTTTACTCTCAGGAGGCTTTTCTCAGTTATCTTCTAAAGAAATTATACTAGGCCTTAGTGATTGAATATCATGGTCTTGGCCCAAATTTACTGCACAAGCATTTCTATAGAAGCTGGGATGTACAACACTCTACTGTGGCTCAATTTCTGCAATGAGATTAAATGGCATTAGGAAAACAGAAACAAACTAAAGGGACTATCACTTATTGTTAAAAACCTAAAGTTTTAATAAATTCTAATGAAATTTGTATGAGAACCAACAAGTTCTAATTTTGCCTACACCTGTGCCATTTCTACCTCTAGAGAGGTAACCACTAGTCCAGGTCCAGGGTGCTTTTCCAAACCCAGCTCAACGTGGTTCTAAGTGGCCTTCCTCGACTAACCTAGAGCATTCTGCCTACTTCTTAAAACCACATTAGCAATCTCTAGTTTTTCATCATCCATAGGTCGCTGTGTGATTTTATTCTATTTCATACATTTGTAAATTGCAGCCTCTTCAGACATAAATTGGAAGCTCACTGAAAAGAAATAAACCATATATCTACATAATGCATATATAAATATGCATCTTTTATATATATAAACTTTTCTTCCTTTGTTTGCAAGGCATTTATTATAATACCAGCTACAAATATATTGCAAGAGGGGAACATATTTATAAAGAAAAACAGATGAGAATATAGACTAAAAAACTCTCCATCTCACATTTTCTTGTGATCATTCTTGTTTTCACATCATATCACTATTAGTAGGCAACCTGCTGTGATATCTTTTATAAAAGTTCACTAAAGTCAACCAATGAAATAGATAAAGTTCAAGTCAGGTTCCACCACTCTAAAAGGATAGGGTAGATTAGATGATCTCTAAGATTTTGTTCCAAGCCATAAACTTTTAGTAGTCTTTGCAGTGTTTGATCAATAAAGCTATCAAATTATATATAATAAAGTACTAAAGGCAATTGTTGGGTCACACAAATACAACAAAAATAAAACAACAGAGTGCAAATATCTGAAAATTAATGTTGGTCTGATGACTTTATCTGTGTAGTTTTATAAATCTACTTATAAAAATGTAATTATTTTGATTTGATTATAAAAGATACTGGACATTATAGTGAGAAAGTTTTAGTTTGAGTTATGAGTAAATAAGACCAAACTTTTGACTTAAAATAGCACTCAGAAATAAAAGATGCCTTGACGTGGCCTCTTGTAGAGGCATCATCCCTAAAATACAGGGTAAGAGTCAAGATGCTCTACGTAATTCACACTGTAGAGTAGGTGCACATGTCGGCTTCTCACCATACAGACATCAGGTAACAATTGAGGGGTATATTTTTCTGTAAAGGAATCTAAGATACAGAGGAAAGCTATAGAAAAGTGATGCACTGTCTTCAGAATCTTAGAAGGCCAACAGTCAAGGCACTATAAATAAATACATTTGGTATAAATGAAGGGTTTTTGGAGAAAATGGTAGAAGATGAGGCTATAGAGGTGACTAAAGCATAGATTATGAAGGGCCTTGTGTAGATGCAAAGGAATCTAGAGCCTATAGGATACTGGGCGAAAATAAAGAGTTTTGAGAATGGAGATAATGAGGTGAGTCTGGGGTTTTATACAGACTGTTTTAGGAAAGAAATGGAAAACGACAGTCATAAAGCCACTGCAACAGTCAGTGCCGACCCTCAAACTTTGTTTTGTTGGAATACCTAGAACAATAATTTGTTGTTTTTACTTTCCAGTGGAAAAATAATTCAGGGATAAATAAATAAACAAAAGAATGAGTTTTAGAGTAGGGTTTTGTGTGTGTGTGTGTGTGTGTGTGTGTGTATTTTTGCTTCTACAATAAGGCACAGATGATACATATTAAACCACATCACAAGCGTGTCTTAAAGTCTAGGTATTTCAAAATCAATAAGACATAAATACAATAATACAGATATGCACAATTATAACCAAAGGGTTAACACACAACCTACAATAAGCCATATTAATGATTAAACAAACAAATTTATAACAAAAAAATTCAAGCACAACAATAATAGAAAAGCTTGACCAAGTGAAGACAGCCAATTACAAGTGTATATTTGCCCCAAATTCTAATTACCCTTAATAATTCCCGTAGTATGAAGGCTTGGGGTGGAGTTCGGGTTTGATGCATAGACTTCTCGATGCTTCTGAGACATTTGGGTACAGAAGCCAAGTGGGCAGCTTGACAGAGAAGCTGGAGTGGAATGAGGAGAGCTGTCCCTGTTCCTGCACTGCTGGCCCATCCCTGCCCCAGCTGACATCACTCCTACTTGAGAAGGTACTGGCTGAGGGACGGATGTGTGGAGGTGTGCTGGGGAGTAACATAAAGTGAGAAACATCTCTCCAGCATGCCGGGTGTGAAACCAGGGAGAATAAAAAGTGAGCTGCCCCTGGTCTCCCTTGCTTCACATTCTTTGTGTGCAGGCTCTATGCGTGCCAAAACATTGCAAGTCCCATGCAGGCCTGCACCTTATTGATTTTGTAGTTTTTGAAGAGCCTGGCACCATGTAAAACTGTTTATCCAATTATTTAGTCCAAGATTCTCATTTTTACAAGAAGTTAAGGAATTCTTTCACAGATGCAGTTAGTCCTTTTAGGTCTAAGGTTCAAGCATCATTAGGCTGACTCAGTGTAAGACATCTTCATTAACAGAATAACATTCTAGCTCCAGCCCAAGAAGCCAAGGGGAGGGAAACAGAAATAGTGTGGGAACAAAACAAACAGAAGAATGGAGGACGCTTGCACTTATGTCTGGAACTAGTTATTAGTCATGTCAGCCTAATCAGATCAGAGGACTCCTTCAGACAAAAGAATAAGATATTTTGGTTCTAGGCTCATTAAAATTTAGAGTGGTTAATTTCCTCCTTAACTTTTAAGTAGCTAGAAAGACAGAAATAATGAAGATACCAATGAAATAGGGATTTTTTTTATTTTTACAACTAAAAAAATTTTAAAATTGCTAAAATTTAACATACTGTTAATATCTTTTCCAAAACTTTTGTACCCTATTCTATAAAATTAAGATGAGATGTTAAAAAAAATAAAATGGAATTTAGCTAAAAGCAATGACCAAAATCAGATGAATTTAGTTGTGTTGGCTGAGTTTTCCAAACTAAAATGTAGAAAATGATGATTCCTTGGGAAAATGCTATCAAAATAATTTCTTAATGATTAATAACTTTTCATTTATATAAACGCCTGCCCTTTGAAGATTAACTGTGAATAATTGGCTTTCAGTGTAGCTGTAGTGATGATTAATTAATTCACCTATCTGATATTTAGCTTTTTAATGTCTATAATGACATGAACAAGCAACATTAAGGCTGGAAGTCAGGCTAAGTCTTTAAAAAGTAACAACAAAGAGCAAATACTCACGATGTGGTACTTCCAGTGGATGTCCTGTGACATCACACCACCTGACTGGGTGGATGTCAGGGCTGTCTGCCTCTACCCAGTAGTCATACTTATGGTCCCAACCATCAAAATGAACCTGTCAAAATGAGTTTTGAATAATTAGCATTTAGTGATTAGTATTTCACCATCTTTGTATCAAAATATTTGAAAACAGATCTCTGAAGATGAGATGGAAATTTTGTTAATGAAACAACATTTAAAATGTGCTATTCGATAGCCTTCCAATCTAGCCACCAAAGGCCATTTTACCAGTTTTTCAAAGAAATTAAAGAGGTTGGTAAATAAAAAATTTGTCAGGGATTGATTAAAATTTAAAGGGATAAGACCAATCCATTTTCTCAAGTAAGACAAATCCTATAATATTGTTGAGAGGACACTTCTTGTCCTGGGCAAGTGTCCTGGCAGCCACTGCAAGAACCATGTCAGTATCATCAATAATAAGAGTAGCCAAGCGGACATTACGCCAAGTTTTATACTGAGGAAAAATGCATGGATTCGAGTATAAGCAAGCAATAAATTCCTAAATTCTCACAAGGGAGAGACAGAGACCCACAGGAAAATGGAGTCAAAGACAGCAAACAAAATATGCTACTGGGATAGATGGATTGTAACAGCTACCTTAAGAGCTACTGAAGGACAAAGCCTAAGCTATCAAGAAATCTTCCACGGAAGAGGTAGGTCCCAGGTCCAGAAGTCCTACCAGTAGAGGCTCAAACAAGGATAATTTATCTTTGTTTTGTATCTCATCTACAAAACACACACACACACACCCCATGACATATATGTACAAGTCTAAGAATAATTAAAGTCCAATTTCAGAAACAAAAATAAAATGCTTATTTCTTAAATATAACAAATGCCATGTTCCAGAAATTTTATATCTGGATAAACAAGTAAATTTTATTTGTGCAGGAAAAAAATTAAAAAGTTCACTGTTATTAAATAACTCTGCTTATTCCCTTACATATTTTCTGGTTTTGACTATGAATTAGAGAATCTATCCTTTTCACTGCAAAAAAAATCTCATAATTAAAAAGGAAAATCATACTTTGAGTAAAAAGAGCAAGAAGCCTAGCCCTATAATAAACCAACTGAAATATAAATCTATTGTGTGGGACACAGGACCAAAAAAAGGGAAAGAAAGAAAGAAAAAAACTTGTATGTACTAAGTCCAAAATAAAGTCCCAATTTTTTTTTTTTTTTTTTTTGAGACAATGTCTTGCTCTTTCACCTGGGGTTAGAGTGCAGTGGTATCATCATAGCTCACTGCAACCTCAAACTCCTGGGTCAAGCAATCCTCCTGCCTCAGCCTCCCAAGTAGGTGAGACCACAGGTGAGTGTCACCACGCCCAGCTAATTTTTCTATTTTTTTGTAGAGACAGGTATCTTGCTAATTGCTCACGTTGGTCTCAAACTCTTGGGCTCAAGCAATCCTCCTGTCTCGGCCTCCCAAAATGCCAGAATTATAGGCATAAGCCACCATACCAGCGCTCCATATTTTTTCTCAAGATTCATGTTCTAAGTAAGCATATTTCAAAATGTGCCTTCTAGATCAGCAGTATCACCTGGACCCTTGTTAAAATGCAAATTCTTGGGCCCCACATCAATGCCACTGAATTATTTAACAGAAACTCTAAAGGGTGGGGCCTTATAATCTGTGTGTCAAAAAGTCTTCCATATTAATCTGACTTAAGCTAAAGTTTGAGAACCAGTGATCTTAGGGGTAACTTTCAAATGTATATTTCTATCAAATGCAGGTTTCTGGCCACGACAGAGTGCCCTTTCATAGTAATCCCTATAAAACTGAACAAAATATACGCAGTGACTATTTTTAGACATTGGAAAATAGGCAGTGCAGAAATGCAAAATCCCTAAGTAAAGGAAAACACCCTAGTTGGGCCCTTAATGTCGGCCTGGAGACAGCTTCCTGATTTTAACACATGGAGGAGGAACATGAAGCAGTTAGGCTATGCAGAGCAGACACAGATTGCAGTTGGGAGCTGATGAAACAGCTGGTAATTGGAGCACAAAGTATTGGACAAGACAGAACTACAAAGAAGGGGGCCCCAAAAGTCAATGGGGGGTTATTCGCAAGACCTCAGGCAAGGGCTAGACTGTACCTGTGCAAAGTGAGATTTTGTGAAGCCAAGCAGAGGGTAGCTAATATGGAACTGAAAGTGAAACAAAGATACTGGAGGTCATGTGTTACAGGGAGAGTAGAGACCAGAGTGGAGAGACTTCACTAATACCTTGAGGATTTGACTAAGACAACAAAAAGGCGACAATTTTGGGTAATGAATCGTGCCTTAGATTAAAGGCTACTTTAGACCAGCCCTAACAAAAGGCTAAAACCAAGCCTCAACAAGATTAAGAAGAATCACTAATAATTAACTGCCTGATAGAACCAACTCTACCCTTTTTAGAAGAAGACAAATACTCCCATGGTACACTGTATCATTCATAATGTCCAACACAGAAGTTTATTAGACATGTAAATGAGCAGGTGAATGTGAGCCATACTCAATTTTCAAAGAAACAGTCAACAGAAATAGATCCTGAGATGACCCAGATGTTATAATTAGCAGACAAGGACTTTAAAGTAGCTATTAAAATATGTTTAAGGACTTAAAAACCGGTCTTGAGTAAACACATAGATATGATCTCAGCAGAGAAATGGAAACTATAAAGTAGAAGCAAATGGAAATTCTCGAACTGAAAAGCAAAATAACTGAAATAAAAAGGTTGGTGGATATGTTTAATAACATGGCATAAAAGCGGTTGAGCCAACATGAAAACAGATTTATAAAAATTATTACTCTAAGACAGATAATGGTGGGGTGAGGGATAAAAACTTACCTGTCAGGTACAATGTACACTATTCTGGTGATGGGCACACTGAAAGCCCTGACTTCACCACTATAAAATTCATCCATGTAACAAAAATACTTGTACCCCTTTAATATTTTGAAATAAAAAAAAACAAAGAACAAATGATATAAGATTTAAATAATAAGTACAGTCAAAGGTATCTGTGGGATAATAGCAACTCATCTAACATATATGTACTTGGGAGTCCAGAAGGAGAGGACAGAGAGAGAATGGAGCAGAAATAATGATCAAAAGAAAACAAATACAGAAGGAATAATGGTCAGAAATCTCCCTAATTTGGCCAAAACATCAATTTACAAGCTTAAAAGGAATGACAAAACCCAAGCATAATGAATATAAAGGAAATAAAAACTAGGCACATCATAGTCAAACCACTGAAAATGAAAGATAAGGGAAAATCTTAAAAGCAATCAGAAAAATGCAACATGTTACATAGAGGGGAGCCATGACAGGGAAGTTGGCCCGTTTCTCATCAGAAACGGTGGAAGGAGTAAGATAACAGAATGTCATCTAAAAAGCACACAAGAGGAAACATGAAAAAGGTAAACCCAGAATTTTAAATCCTACAAAAATATCCTTCAAAAAAGAGTAAAATAAAGAAACTTTCATAGAAATAAAAACAGAAGAATCATTACCTATAGATTTGCACTATAAGGAATATTAAAGGAAGTATTTCAGACTGAAGGTAAGTGATGCCAAATGGAAACTCCAATCCATAGGCACGAATGAAGAGCACCAGGAATAACAAATATGTGGGAAAATGTGCAAGACTAGTTCAGCATTCTAACTGTAATCAATCAATTCATCCCATAACAGATTAAAGAGGATAAATAATGTGGTCATCTCACTAGGTACAGAAAAAGTGTTTGACGAAGTTCAAGGCACAACAATGAACACCAGTATAAACGTTCCCAGTAAATTAGAATAGAAGGAAACTCCCTCAATCTGAAAAAGGGCATTTATGAAAAACTTAGTTAATATCATACCAAATGATATTTTGTTGAATGCTTTCCCCAAAAAGTCAGGAATGAGGCAACTTTATCTGCTCTTCCCACTTCTATTCAACATTGCAATGCAGAGCAATTAGGCCAGATAAAGAAATGAAAGGCATAAAAGTTGCAAATTAAGAGAACAAACTGTATTATTCTCATCTAATGACTGTCCATGTAGAAAACCATAAGATATCTAAAAAAAATTACAAATTACTAGAATTTAGCAAGATTGAAGTATTCAAAGTCAATATAAAATAATCAATTACATTTCCACATACTGGCAACAAACAATTGGAAAAAAATTCATATTTAAAAAATTTGTACTTAGAATAGCATTAAAAAACATGAAGAACTTAGTGAAACATCTGGAAAAATAAGAAAACGTGCAACGCATACACATTGAAAACTACAAAACATTCCTAAGAGAAATTAAAAGATGATCCACATAATTAGAGAGAATTATCATGCCCAAAGGTTGGAAGACTCAATATTATTATTAGGATGTCATTTCTTTCCATATTGTCTTATAAATACAGTATATTCCCATTCCAAACAGCAGGATTATTTTTGTATCAGTGACGAGCTAATTCTAATGTAAGAATAAAAATGACCTAATTTATGCAAAATAATTTTGGAGGACTCATACTACCTGATTTCTAGAATTACTATAAAGGCACAGTAATGAGACAATGTTGTACTGCTTTAGGATAGGCAAATATATTAATAGAACAGAATATTGTACATAAATTGACACATATATATGTAGTCAATTGATTTTCCAAAAATATGACAAGGGTATTCAATGAGGAAAGGAAAGTCTTTTCAACAAATGGTACTAGAACACCTGGCCATCCACATGTGGAAAAAAATGAGCCAGCAGACTTCTCCCTTAAATCCCACATACAAATAAATTTGAAATGGATCAGAGACCTAAACATAAAAGCTAAAACTATAAAACACAAGAAGAAAGCTTAACATAAAATCTTCATGATATTGGAATAGTCAATGATTTCTTGGCACTACCCGTACAAAAATAAATGAATAAATTCAACTGTCATCATAATCAAAAATTTCTGTTTTTCAAAATCACCAAGAAAAATAAAAAGCAAAGAACAAACATTTGTGATTCATTTATCTGAAAAAAAACTTGACAAAAAAAAAATCCACTACAAAAATTGGCATACTCGATAGACACTTTGAAAAAAAAAAAAGAAAGTTCATCAATGATCAGTAAGCAAATAAAAAAAATTCAACATCACTCTTCATCAGAGAAACCGAAATGAAACACTCATTTCATTTTGTACCCCTATTGGAATGACTTAAATGATTGACAACATCAATTACTGGTGAGGCTGTGCAGCTCCCAGAACAGTCATAACAATGTTGGCAGGGGTGTCAAATTGTACAACCAGTTCAGAAAAACATTTTGTTACATTTTTTTACAAGCATGTGTCAATCCTGTGACTTCCAGAAACTCCACACAAAAGAGATGAAAATACAAAGTCATGTAAACAAACATTCCTTGCAGTTTTATTCATAATTGTCCAAACCTGAAAACAGCCCAAAAGTCCAACAGGTGAATATCCACTCACAAAGTGTGTTGTACCCATAAAATGAATACTACTCAGCAATAAAAAGGGATAAACTGTTTACACGCGCATGAACATGGGATCAATCAAACCGACATCATGCTAAGCAAAGAGGCAGGCACAAATGAGCTCCTGTTGTATGAACCCACTGATACGAAGTTTGACAAGAGGCGACAGAAATCAGGTCCGAGGCTGTCTGGGGAGTGGGGGTGGGGGGGCAGGACTGGCAGTGAAAGGAGCACAAAGGAAACCTGGTGGTGTAGGAAACGTTCCAAATCTTCATCAGGGTGGTGGTCATGCAGGATATACATTTATCTAAGACTCAACAAAATGCACATATAAAATCTGTACATCTTATCATTTGCAAACTTTATTTCAACACAGTTAGTTACTTTATTTAAAACATCTCTACACTCAGCTGCTGTCTCACGTGGCTGCTCTGTCCTTCACTGTATTCTACGGACGGTGAGGGTGCAGAGCTCAGGACATAGACGCCACAGGGCTTCAGCACAAGACGACTGAATACGCCAATAGCGCAGAGGTAGAAAGGACGTTCTTCTCCGGCACGATGCCTGCCACTTTGGATTTACCAACAGCAAGAAGCTTACGTAACTGCAAATGATGGATGGAGTGAAGAAGTAAGAGACATTTTCCCAGCTTTGGTATTGGAACCTATCTAGTTTCAATGTCCTTCTCCTTTTACGTTTAGGGTGTAATTTTTTTTGTTTAAAAAACAATGAAACAACCTCCAAGCACAAACAAGACAGCTGAATACCTGGGCAAGACCCCACTTTGAGGAGTTAGGCCTTTCTATTTTAGCTGTTGTGCCGGATCTGGGAATCCTACTGCAGAATTAGGTCTAAACTGAAAAGTTAAAAAAAAAAAATTCAAAAATTTTTTGACAGCAGATACAATGTTTTTATGCTATTCAACATTTTCCTTTTATGTTCATTAAGAAATGTTAAATTTTCCTTTCCCAGGCTGTATATAATTACTTACAGTGAAACCATATGAATTAAAAATAGCCCTTTCCATTCCAATGATGTGATTTCCCCCGCCTCAAAGGGCTGTCTGAACTTGGAATATATAATCAAAATCAGTACCTATATACATCTTCATGAAAGATATTTTCATATCTTTGGATCTTCGTATCTTTGGATCATATCTGGAGTGAAAATCCAATTTTAACAATTCTAACCAGATGGTCAATTAATAGAGGAGATTGGCATTTTAAGTCTATTTACAAAGGGTCCCTTTGTCAAGAAAAGAATCATTTTGAAAACCAATCATCTCCATCCTTGTATATCATACATTTGTGATTTTTCACATATTTGGATTTGCATAAACTAAACATATAGACCCTTCTTGCTCAGACTTTGATAAACTAGAAAACAAAGTTCAGGTCACTGAATCGACGAACTCAAGTTCTTCTCCTTACACAGATGGTAATGCTTCCTGATGGTATTAACATTTTATATATATATATATATGTGTGTGTGTGTATATATAAATAACAAAATACTGGTAATATAATTTGGAAATTTAAAAATTAGATCATGTAAAAAAACAAGGGCAAACTTATCAGCATAAATCCAAAGCTGTCAATCATCTGGACCAACACTGTCTCTTTGCTTTGCCTTCTCTTCACTGCCCGATGCCCACACCAGGACTGCCCTCAGCACCTTGATGCTGGCCCCCGAGACCCAGTCTCTCTGCTGCCTCCATGGTACCTAACATGCAGCAGCTCACACATTGTAAAGGCTCAAAGCCCATCACCTGAATAAGATGCAAGACAGTAATTGTATCTCCTCATTGTTCCTCTGGGCAGTTGGAAGATAAAGCAGTTATTTATTTAGGAACAATGGGGCTAAATTTAATGCTCAATCACGATAATTTTATTAGCCTATGTGATTATTGTACTTGTTTTCCCCTTCTATATAGTTTTAAGATTTTTAATTTCCACTTTAACAGGCTCATTGGGTATGTAAATTCTATTGTTAGAGTCCTCAAATCTATTTTAAATGCTTATGGTGAGCAAATTATAAGCACGTATATGATGTTAACTTATTTAGAAACAGCCTCCACTGTGCCTGAACTCTTCTAGTTTTAATATATTTTCAGTTAACTAGACTTAGCCTTAAATTTCATTCTAAAAAGAACATAGTTTTAATATGCTATCTTGATATCTATTACTCATAACTATTTGTGCTAATAAGACTACAGTTTTCCAGCAGGAGTTCAAGACCAGCAAGAGCGAGATCCTGTCTCTACTAAAAATAGAAAAATTAGCTGGATGTGGTGGCGCATGCCTGTAGTCCCAGCTATTTGGGAGGCTGAGGTAGGAGGATCACTTGAACCCAGGAGTTTGAGGTTGCAGTGAGCTATCATGATGCCACTGCACTCTAGTGTGTGTGAGAGAATGAGACCCTGTGTCAGAAAAAAAAAAGACTACATTGATCTTGCTTCCTAGGATGCAGGGCTCTGGGCTCTGCTGAAGAATGGCAAAGGGGCATATTCAGGGATAGTACTGAGGCCAGACATCTGGTCAACTGCAGGGCAGGAATGCTTAGCCTATATCATTACGGAATACCACCATTATTCAAGAGCAAGCATGTTGGCGATGGCAGGGGATCCACTTTTATTGTGTGTTTATATATTCCAGGTATAGTTGTAATATATACATAGTATTGTAATATATAAAATATGTTTATACACACACACACACATATATATCTCCTCATTTAATGTCCACAGTGTGTTATTTTACTAGATGATGAACAGGAGCCACAGACAGGTTAAGAGGTTTGCCAAGATCATACAGCCAATAAATGGCAAAACCAGACTTAAGCTGAGAACAGCTTACTGAGAGAACATGCAAGAAAATGAATTATTAGAATAGGTGGGACTGGTATAGGAATCTATTGTAGCAGCGGACAATTACATTTATTAAATAGAAGAAAGCATTTTCATGATGAAAATAAAATAACATTGAACAACACAGGGATGCAGTCCAGAACTACCCATACTTGTCCGTTTTAAAATTAACTCCACATTGAGCCAATCTGCTTACATGTGTATTCAGGCAAGGACAGAGGGGGAGAGAGCAGAAAGAAAATGAAAAATGTGCACACACTTTCAAAACATTTTAGTCTCACGTGTCACTGTTCCCATCTTATATATGAGCCTCTTGAGATACACAGGGACTAAGAAATTGCCTGTAATGTCCAAGTCATTGTGACTCCAAGCCCCACACTCTCCCCAGGGCCACCCGTGAGGCTGCGGCTCTGTGCCTGTGGAACCGGCTGCCCCGTGTTCCCTCCCCCCACCGCACCCACACTCACTCTAGCGGATTAGCTCCCTCCCTCACCCCCGCTCACCTCCTCCCAAACCATCTGCTTCCAGCTTCCTTTTAGCCCATTCCCATAAAAGTATTACAGAAAAACTTTTAGTCACTAAATTGGAAAATTAATAGTTTTCACTACAGCTATTCTAAACTTTTCATTTTTCAAGGCCACTGCTCAAATTCATCATCTGTCTTAGAGCAGTGGTTTTCAAAATTTAATAAGCAAAATATCAACCATCCACTGTAGAGGGTCAGGAATGAAGGTGAAAATACTTATTTTTTTTTTTTTTTACCACATATCCTAGATTATTTGCTGAGAGTGATTTTTGGATAAAACTTTTTCAAATGTTTCTGTAAGGTATAACTATGGCAACAGAGTAGTCAACTGAATTTGTCATTAAACCCATAGTTCTATCCAAAGCAATCAAGAATAACTTAACTTTTTAAAAAGCTCATACAACTTTCTTAATTCTGTAAGACAACAAACCCAAGAGAAACCTGATTGGAGGCCTGGTGCAAGGACACTCAACTCCAAATGTTTCCACTGGTGGTAAATATGTCAACATAAGTTTCCATTTCTCTATTTCTATGGTTACAGTTATGACAAATACAATTAGTTTTTCCAATAAGATGTGTTTTTTCCCCAGAAGATTCCCACAAGAAATAAAAATGCCAAATTTCTAATAGAATCCCCAGGGCTTTCATTCTTGTTAGGAAATCTTTAAATATTTCATCAGAGGCAGGCATAATAATAGCCACATTCAGGGCTCTGTGGCTATGGATATGTCTGTGGATATTATCTTAGGAAGAAAAACCTCCTTCATAAGCACAGTGAGGACAAATAATCTCGGAATCAGTTTACGGCTATAACTAACATAAATATTTTCATAAGCTCTGCCGTAAAGTTTATACAGTCTGAAGCCCTGAAGCAGCACATTGAACAATGATGGCAGACACTGCGCCATCATTGTTAATTTAAAGGCCATCGCCTTTGTGTTTATTCACCAGGCGCTGCCCTTTGTCTTTCTTTCAGGACAATGGCCCTTAGGATAGAGACTATTCCAATATGCACTCTCAATTTGTCCTGAGCATCTGAATTTCTGCTTTGGATCCTGTATCAAACCATCACGAGTTTTCTACCAAATTGCACATTATTTATACTCATTATTTAGATACTACCAACTCCAAAAGGACTCCAGATATTTACAGTGAAAGAAGAAAGCATTTCTAAAAAAGAACAGTAGGATATGAAAAAGGTGAAGTGAAGAAAAGTAGGTTTTATCTAGAGAGACCACATAATTTATTGTTTAAATGGGATATTTTTGAGACTGAAAGGGAGCATCAATAATCAGGCAATTACAGCAGGCATAATCCAGGATTCTCCAGGAAAGCCAGGGTATATGATAACTCTCGTATTGTAAGGATGAGATTGCTTTAGATAAACACTCAACTCCCAGTAAACCAACAACAACTGGGAAATATTACACAGTTATCCTTAAAATATAGAAAAACATACCAGTTAGTCTGAAGTTGCAGAATTTCCTCAGATGGAAATTGATTGTACAGACATTCACATAAGGAACATTGAACACAATGAACAATATGATATAGTGCATGTATAATGGTTCATGTAATTATATAATACTACACGGGTAATATTAGCAAAGTGGAAATATGTATACATAGAGAGATATACTTATGAACTGAATGCATGAGCACTATTTCTAAAATTTTTGAAGTCATGAGTAGGTTACATATTTTTCCTATCCATTCTAATAATTTTCCTATTAGTACATCAATTTTATCAGTAGCAATTTCTAAATTAGCCATACCAATGAGTTTTTGATCATTCCAGAATGTCTTTTACACTTATTGACTCTGCTTTCACCTCCGTTACAGTATTTTGACTATCATTTGAAGGCAGAAAGTATATCTTCTAATTTTTTTGTCTCTAGTACCAGATAATATCTGGAACATTTTAACACTCTACTTGATGGACAAATGAATAAGTGATGTATAAATTCAAACATGTCCATTCAAGTTAGGTAAACATTATCAAACAAATATATCTAAAGGATGCATTTAGACTTCATCCAAACTTACTGATTTATTCTTTTATTTTATAGACCTATCTTTTGAACTACCAACATGTTTTTCAAGAAAGACGGTATTCTGAAGCAGGCAGCAGTTTCTCAAATTCTTTTAAGCCATTTATTCTTTTATAAAAGTGAACACATGTTCCTTTTGGTTAGAATGACTAAGATGTGGCAGATAAACAAGGATTTTGGTCTAACCTATTATGATCCGTCTATATGGAGAGATGAGCGCAGATGTGGAGGAGACTGGGGAGAACAGAGAGTGCCACCCACAGCCCACATCTTAGGAATCCCAGATAAAGGTCAAGAAGTTGCAAAGCAAACCTATGTTTAGAGTCTCTAGATAAACATCATAAAAATTAGCTAAAATAAATCAAAGTGGTTGCCTCTGCAGAGGGAACAATGTGGGAGAGAGGGTCTTGGGACAACTGTTTCCCAAACAAAACTTGTAGAATTATTTTTTGCACTTTGTGTCAGTGTAACTTGGGCAACCTGGTTCATGGCTCCAACACTGCCAGACAAGGAATACAGGAAAAGAAGCAGAGTTTTGATTTTTGTTTGGCTTGGTTTATTTTGTTGTTGAAGAGGAAATATAATGAATTCCATTTTTATCATATTAAATTGCAAGTACCTACAGGATGTTTAGGTGAAAATGTCTAGCAGACAGACAAAAATTCATCCCTGGATCTTGCTGGACAGATTCAGGAGTCATGAACACACTGGGGGCAGGTGAAGCCAGGGGCACACATGTGCGGACAGAGAAGGAGAGTGAGGACTGGGCAGTGAAATGAGCAGAGCTAGAGCCCACGTTCTCTCCTCCCCTCCAGACCCGCACAGTGCCAAGGAAATGGCTCTTTATGGATGGCATCAATGGCCTCTGCTCTCTGGTTTCTGGTTGGATTTTGGGCAATGAGAAGTACTGATAGGACTTAGGAAGACAGGAGGAGAAAGAGGCTGGGGGATTTACGGCCAGGCCCCGCTTCCCGCTGGGTCTCGAGGCAGTAGCTGAAGTCCCGCCCTTGGCCACGTCTCCTGCCTGTGGCTGCCTCCTGCAGCTTCTCCCCTGGTTTTCCCAGCCACGTCCCTCGTTGACTTTTCTCAGCAGAGGTTGCAAAAGGTTGCGGGCCTTTATTAAAGTCTGTTTGATGTGCCCTCTGTTTTCTGCATGACCCTGACTGACGCATGAGTTCACAAAGAATTTCTGGAATTCTACTAAAAGGAATAAGAAGAAGTAAAGAACTCTTAAGACAGGAAGAAAGAGAGGCAGCTGAGCGAGGACTATGTCAAAAGGGAGCTGAGGTCACTGTGCTGAGGTCACAGAACAGACACATGAGAGATGGCCATGCCCATGTTCAGCAGCAGCAGCCACAGAAGGTGACCAAATTTGACTGTCTCAACCTGAGGAGTGAACAGATGACAGAGATGGAAACAAACACGAAACACTTTCAGTAGCTGCGGTGGCAATGACAAGAGTACTGGCAGAGCTCCCCCCGGAAGGACGAGTGAGGGCTATGGAGACGTGATCCTGAGCTAATGGAAGGCCCTGCAGAGAGACTGATGACAAGACTGAAGAAATGGGGTAGAAATGGGATAAACAAGGGAAAGGGTCTCAGAAAACAGAAGTGTCATCTCTCTCTAAGCCCAGTAAGACAGATTAAGCATGGCAAAGCTGGCGCAGGGAGAAATTGACAGATTAACACACGGGGGCTTCCAGCTTCTCAGGTGAATAGGAGGCGAGGCCATCTAAGGAGGTGGGGGTGGGTCAAGTTGGGATAGCAAATTCTGAACTGGCACAGGTACTCTCCTCTCAGGTGGTGGGTGAAGGTGTGGAGAGGGCGGGGCGCAGAGCGTGAAGAGCCATGCTGGGCGATGTGCTCTCAGTTTGTTCCAGGCAGAGAAGTGCAGTGGAGGCCGGAAGACCTGGGGACCTGGGGGTGAGTGGGCCTGGGGCTGGCATGAGGCTGCAGAGCAAGCCAAGCAACTGTGAGAGCCCAGTTGGATGGAAGGCTCTGCTTAGAAACCATGGTTTCAGAGTCTGAAATCTCAGCCACGGAGCTGACCTGCGTGATGCTGAGGCCCCAGGTGCAGAGGTGGGGGCAGGTGGCAGGGATAGGTCAATGCCCCAGACATGGGCATCAACAATTCTTTGCCTTTTCTGTTCCAATATTGGTTACAGATGACATGGATGAAAACAGAAATCCATTTTGAAAACTGATATCACCTTTTATTCATACTCAGAGCAGATGCTTACAAGACCTAGATGTTTGGTTTTAGCAAACATATTTGATGTGTCAATCTTTAAATGGAGTTAGTCTCTTTTATTAAAAAAGGTTGTATTTCACTCTAACATTACTCAAATTCAAAAATTTTCATCTAAAATGTCAAATCATAATAGACGAAGATCTTAGCTCTATTTCAACAACAAAAATCTATGTTTAATAGGTTCCATTCAAATACTGATTATACTCATGTCCTATGAAGTATACTGGGTCCCTAAGATAAATGAATGTTGCTTCTAAGGAATAGGAGATTAGCTTAAAACTGTTACGAATTTAAAATTCTGCATAAATTGCTTATTTTCCATGTACTGTACCCTCTGAAACAGGTAATTTATCCAGTTGGCTGCAGGAGCCTTCTCCTCTTTCTCATGTATAACTGAGTAATTACCTCAACCAGAACAACGCGTTCTGAAAATGAATTGAATTTTTAAAGAAAATAAATAATGCTCAAGCCAGTGAATAATATTCAAGCAATGAAGGAGAATGACTGCAATTAACATGTTTGTTCATGTTTTCTTATTTTTTTTTTAATAATTCAATGTCAGAAATCTAAATTGTTTCTGCTGAAATTATACTTGTTGCCTACAGGGCTCTTGGTACAGAAAAAAAAAAATTCACGACCTGGCTTTTGCTTGAGAAAATTTTACCCACCATGACAGCTAAACACAGTGTAAATTAAAATTATCAGACAAAGATCTAATCATCTAAGGCTACTTTTCTACTTAATTTATTTTAGACAGAAATGAAAAAAATCATTCTTTTCCACCTGGAAACTATTTCCAATATTTCGGCACATATGTTCCTCAATATTTCATGTCTATCCATTTATTCCTTGCCTATCTCTCAGTTTTCACTTAGAGTCCTCGGGCCTGTGATCTGAAATCAGAAACCACTGGCCTTCACGAAGATCATACACCAACCCCTCTAACCTCCATATAGACCATAAGACAGTATCGGTAATTAATTAGTTATATTTCTAATTATGTGACTAACTATTATAAATATGCTTTAATATAATTGTATATAAATTTATATCATCATATAATTAATATTAAAAGTTTAATTATTAATTTAACTCTGCAACTGATATTTTAGGTAGTTCTGCTTCTGACTAGGATGTTGAACTTTAGAACAGGCCAGTTAGAAGTCCTAGAATTAGAAAATGTCTAGAAATAAACTAAAAACTATAAGACCATAATTTCTGAACTACCTGCGGATGCCAAGAGGTCTAAATGATCTGACGAGCAGAGCGGAAGGGGCCCTTTCCTAAGAGAGCAGAGAAATCAGCTGCTTCCTCTACCTTCGGGGCATTTGCTGAGTTTGGACCTACTTGCAGGAGCACAGGATCCAACCTGCCAGGGAGGAAGGATTCTGTCAGAGGAAGAAACAGACATCTGTAGGAGCTGGCTAGAGGCACTGGGATCTGGAGGAACCAGAGCCTGAGCCAGCTGTTGCTGAGTGCTCACCAGCACAGGAGCACAGACTCCCTGCAATCTCCTGGTCCTTCGATCACTGGAGGGAGGGCCGGTAGTGTGTACAAGGAAGTTCCTTCTCTTGACACAGTTGAAATCAGAGATGAACTAAAATAAAACTGCAACCTGCCCCGGACCAGCTCAATTCTTAACCAGAGCAAAGGGATCAGTCTCTGTATTAGTTTTACTAGGTCTGCCATTACAAACTACCACAAACTTGGTGGCTTAAAATGATAGAAATGTATTCTCTCACAGTTCTGGGGGCCAGAAATATGAAATCAAAATGTGGTAGGGCCAAAACCTAGGAGAATGTCATTCTTTGCCCTTTGCAGTGTCCTGGCTCCAGGTGTTCCTTGGCTTGGGGCTGCATCACTCCAATCTCTGCCTCCATTCTCGCATGGCCTTCTCCTCTTCTTTGTGTCTTTTCCTCTTCTGTCTCTTACAAGGACACTTGTCATTGGATTTGGGGCAAATCCTTGTAATCCAGGATGACCTCATTGCAAGATCCTTAATTATATCTGTAAATATCCTTTTCTCAAGGTCACAATCACAGCTTCTAGAGGGCAGGAGGTGAACATATCTTTATGGGACCACTGTTCAACCCACTGCAATCATACACACTAACTGCCCTTTCTGGGGGAAAATAATATCTACTTCGGTGTCTACAGTTCTTTTATACACAACATCCAGCATACATGAAAAAATATGAGACATGTAAAGAAACAGTATAATGTAACTTACGAACAAGAGAAAAATACAGCCAATAGAGGCAGACCAACAGATGACTCAGATGTTGAAATTAGAGAGAAAGGACATTAATTATTGTAAATGTTAAGATAGAAAAAAAAGATTAATAAAATGTATATAAAGATGGACAAGTAAAACAGAAAAATGTACTATCTAAAAATAAACCAAATGGGGTATTCCAGAATTAAAAATTTCATATCTGAAATTAAGAATTAATTGAAGGAGCTTAACAGCAGACTGAGAACAGCAGCAGAAAGGGCCGGTAACATAAAAGACAGAGCAACAGAAATTATCAAAATTGAAGCGCAACAAGTGAAAATAATGGGTAAAAATAAAACAGATCATGACAGGTGAAATATTCTCAAACAATCTAACAGATATGTAACTATTGTCCCACAAGGAGAAGAGACAGAAAATGATCAAAAATCAATGTTCGAAGAGATAATGGCTTAAAAGTTTTCAAAATTTATGATGAACATCAATCCACATATTCAAGAAACTGAGTCAATCCCAAACATACACACACACACAAAAAAAAAACTTACCTAGGCACATCAAGGCAAAATACCAAAAATGAAAGATATAGAGATTGCCAGACTAAATGAAAAGCAAGAAAAAAGTCTGACATAAAAGAGTACATGTTGTATGACTTCGTTTGTAAGAAATACAAGAACAGGCAAAAATTAATCTATGGTAAAACAGAAGTCAGAATGATGGCTGCCTCTGGAGAGTTATGGAAAGAGGCTGCAATGTTGACTGAAGAGGCTCTGAGGAAGTTTTTCAATGATGGAAATGCTCTCTATTTTGACCTAGATGGCAGATACATAAATAAAAATTCACTGAGCTGCATACTTGAGATTTGTGTATTTAACAATGTATAAATTATCCTTTCATTTAAAAAATACCATGGGTCCACAAATATTTACACCCATTGTGATGTGCTTGCTTAGATGCAGAATTTATTGATAGAGTTCTAAACATTCATTTATTCATTTATGGCACTAATATTAATTGCATACTTACATGTTTGGGACTACTTTAAACACTAGGGGATACATCACTGAACAAAATAGGAAAAAAAATTCCTTGCCTTTTGAAGATAAATTCTAGTAGGGATAATCAAATGCTATCAAATAAGTGATGGTTTTTAGCATATTAAAATGTGGTAAAAGCCGGAAAATTTAGAGCAGAATTAGGGGGAGTAGGAGTGTACCAGGAGAGAGTTATTGACATTTAAAATGAAGCAATAAAGGTAGACCTAAAAGAGGTGAGGGAGTTAGAGAATTGGATATATGGTGAAGAACATTACTGGCAAAGGAGGTAGCCAGTGCAAAAAACCTGAGGCAGCAGCCTGACATGTGTAGGGACAGCAAGAAGTCTAGTTTAGCTGAAGCAGAGTGAGTAAAGGAGGAAACTGAAAGGGTTAAAGTTAGAGAGATACTCTGGGGAGAAAGAAACACTAGAAGGTTTTCATAGAGAAGTACAGTGGTCTGACTTGTGTTTTACAAAAATCAGTCTGGCTGCTGCTCCAAGCGTATTGGGGAGGAGGGGGGTGGCTGGCTGGAAGCTGGAAGAGCAGCTGGGAAGCTACTGCAACAATCTGGGTGAGAGCCGATGGATGCTGGACTAGAGTGGTTTCAGCAGGAGTGGGAAAAGAGGCCTGCTTCTGTACACATCTCGAAGCCGTCGTTAACACTGTGCTGATGAATTTGCGTATCAGTTGTGAAGAAAGAGAAGTTTCAAAGATAACAACATGTTTTGACTCGAGCAATGGGAAGGCTCAAGTGGCCACTGCCTGAGATGGAGGAGACAGGAGGTGGGGACGAAGACAATCAGGCATTCACCCTCTAATCAGGCATTAAACAGACATGTGGAGTAGGCAGACTGACACAGGCACTTGCAGTTCATCAACACACGGGTGACATTTAAAGCCATGACATTTGATGAAACCACAAAGAGAGTGAGTACAGCTGAAGAAGAGCTGGGGTCCAGTGACAAGCCCTGGTGCACACCAATACTAAGAATTTGGGAAGAGAAGGAGAAATCAATAGAAGGAGTCTGTGAAGGCGCTGCCAGTAAGGAAGGAGAAAGCTAAGAGAAGGTGGCACCCTGGAAGCCACGTGAATGGAGTGTTAGCGGAAGTACAGACCACTCTTTTAATAAGGCTTCCTTTAAATATAAGCAGAAAAATAAATGGAGAAGTGGAGTCAGAAAACGATGTTTTTAAGATGACAAAAATAACACCATGTTTGTTGACGGAGATTATCTTATGGAAGGGGAAACAAAGGGCAAAGGAAAGAGGGTAAGTTGCTGCAGTGCGGCTGAGTAGGCAGGAGAGGGTGGGAGTGTATGCAAGTGGCTTTCGTAGGAATGTGGAAGTTCATCTATAGGTAACAGGAAGGCGGGGGGATATGTGGAAACAGGAGCAGGAAGGTTGGAGCATGTGGTGTTGGGAATGTGTGGAGTTCTGTTCTGATGGCCTCCCTATCCTGGGAGGGACAGAAAGTAATAAGCACCATCAGCTGAGAACGAGGATAAAGCAAAAGGTACAGAAAATTTTAGGAGAGGAAAAAAGATGTGAAATAGGTATGTAGGAGAATGGGAAAGTCAACAGATTAGGGAAACACATGATTCCCAGGTCACATTTATGTCCTGTGGTTGCAAGGGGGCCAGTGAGCACACTGTTTCTCTAGCCATGTCTCACCCCAGGAGGCAGGTTCAGAGTAGGCAGAGGTTAGACACCTACAGAGCCATGGTTTGATAAGAAAGTAAGAAGAGTAAAGGACAAGGAAGCTGAAGGTTTATGCAATGATCTGATTGTACCTATCATCCATAGAATCCATGCTGTGGAAAGAGGGGAAAAAAAGAGGTGAGGGACTGTGAAACAAGAAGGTGAGGGACCGTGAGAAGGTGGCAGGAACACAGACTGGAGCCGTGGGGGGCTGAAGACCAGTAGAGTGGAGTATTGGAGGGCATTACCTAGACAGAAGATACAGGTGGTCAGAGAGGAAGGGATAAGCAATTGCAATTATGAAAGGGTTACATCACTGTTAATAGCATGGCCTAAAGTATGACAAGAGGGGCCAGCAGCTGAGATTGGGTGGAGGACAAGATCATCTGAGAGAGAAGTTCCAGGGACTGGGAGGACAGGGTGTCAGAAGGATCATCTATGTGCACATGAAAACCACCAGCAATGGCAGCTGCAGTCACGCTGGTGTGAGTGACCAGAGCCAACAGCTGAGACAGCCAACGAAGGAGGGCACTGGTAGACACGCGTACGTACGAGGACTGGTGGCAAATATAGTTTGAAGACATGAGAGTCAAAGCTGGGGGGCTCCAGGGAGGGAAAGGGAGCAGGTCTGAAAATAACCAGGAGGAGTAGAGAGTACAATCCTCTCACCTGCAGCCCCCACGGACCCATCCGCAAGGCTGCAGAGAAGCCATGTCCTTGGGGGGAGCCAATTTTGTCTAGAGCAGAAAGTGAAGAGAATGTTCAGAAAAGAGATTCCCGAGGGCACAGGACAAAACATGGGGGACCAGGGCTTGGGGCGCAGGATTGAGAGGTGACTTAGGAGTCTGGGCTTATTGATCAAACTGACTCAAGCAGGACAAAGGGCATGACACAGGTGTGCTGGTGGAATCAAGGAGCACATGGTGCGAG
>CAUYRT010027872.1:0-19603 GCA_963574885.1 Lepilemur ruficaudatus | reverse complement strand
TGCCTGGGCTAGAGTGTGGTGGCATCAGCCTAGCTCACAGCAACTCCTGGGCTCAAGCAATCCTTCTGCCTCAGCCTCCCAAGTAGCTGGGACTACAGGCATGCGCCACCATGCCCGGCTAATTTTTTCTATATATTTTTATTTATCTATTTATTTATTTATTTTAGGCTCCAGCAGCTTTTATTAGGTTTGTCTCCTATGCCATGAATTCACAGGGAATAGGTTCCAGCAGCTCAAGGTCCTTTCTTTGCTTCTCACAAAGTGCACTATGCCTATTACGCCATGAATTCATAGGGAACAGGTCCCAGTACTTCAGGCTCCTTTCTGTCGCTTCTCACCAAGTGTGAGAAAACTATTATGCCATGAATTCATAGGGAATAGGTTCCAGCAGCTCAGGCTCCTTTCCATTGGTTCTCACAAAATGTATTTCTCTGGGTGGAGCAGGCTGTAGCTTCAGCTGAATCTAGGTACCTTTCTCCTTGGCTTCCTTCTTTTTCTGATCATTTTCCTTCACACGTTTCAGGAAGCTATCTCGGTTCTTAGAGTGCTTAATGTGCTCAATACGCACATTAATCCTCTTGGCAAGAATCTTGCCCTATGGTCACAGCAACACCATAAACATGTTAGTAACGCATTGCACTATGACATTATGATGGCCGCGACATCAGTAGGTGACAGGAATTTTTTAGCTCCATTATAATCTTATGGCCCACCATTGTATGTGGTCTGTTGTTGACCAAAATGCCATTATGTAACATATGACTGTATTTTCTTATTCTGGATGTTTTATATAAATGGAATCAGACAATATGTGCTGTTTTGTAACTGCCTTCTTGCACTTAGCATTTTTTCAAGATTCATCCATGTTGTAGCATGTATCAGTACTCCGTTGCTTTTTATTGCTTAATAATAACCCACTGTATGGATATACCACAATTTATCCATTCATCAGTTGATGGACATTTAGGTGGTTTTACTTTTTGGCTATTATGAATAATGCTGCTATGAATATTCATATACAAGTTTTTGTATGGATTTATGTTTTTATTTTTCTAGGATGTACAGCTAGGAGGGAATTGTTGGATCATATGCTAACTCTGTGTTTAACCTTTTGAGAAAATGCCCAACTGTTTTCCAGAGTGGCTGCACCATTTTACATTCCCCACAGGAGTGCGTGAGGGTTCCAGTTTGTCCACATCTTCTCTAACATTTGTTATCTGTCTTTTTGATTGCAGTCATCTTAGAGGGTATGAAATAGTATCTTCTTATGGTTTTGATTTGCATTTTCGTCATGTCTAATGATAAGCTTTTTTTGACCACTCTTATTTATTTATTTATCTATTTATTCATTTTCTAGCTAAGTCTCACTTTATTTTTTAGTTATAAGATTCTTGTAAGTGTGGATGTGTGTGAATCCAGATCCTGGAGTCCAGGGTGTGCTTGATCCCAGAAGTAGGGAGATGTATGGATGTGTGGATAACATTGGACAAGACCACTCTATTTTAAGTGACACCCCTTCCTCCCTATTCTCCATAGCTTCTTCCTGTTTTATTTTTCCACCTACTTATCACCATCTGACATATCATGTATATTTCATTTGTTTATTTATTGTCTGTCTCCTCCCCAAGAGGGTAAACTCCAAGAGGGCAGAGAGTTTTGTCTTTTCTGTCCTCTGCTCTATTCTCAATGCCTATAGAAGCTCTGTCCAATAGAAATATAACAGAAGCCACATATTGAAAAGTTTTAAAAAGGTGCAATTAATTTTAATTATAGTTTTATTTAACCATATATATCTAAAACATTATCATTTCAATAAGTAATCAATATAAAATATTAATAAAGAGCCATTTTACATTCTTTTGTTCCAACTAAGTCTTTTGAATTCAATGTGCATTTTACACTAAGCACACATCTCAATTTGAACTAACCACATTTCACATGCTCAATAGTCACATGTGGCTTGGCTAGTATGCTTCAGTATTGGACAACACAGCCTAGAATATTCATTTGATGGCTGTATGAATGACTTGGAGACAGCTCACTGCCCTGGGGACAAGGAGGACTAGCACAAACATATTTACATGCAGTCTAGGGTGTAAATGATAAGCCTGGGCTTAGGTTTCCAATCCCAACTTGCTCACTGTGTCCTTGGGCAAGTCATTGTCCCTCTCTGCGCATCCACTTCCTACTTCTTTAGCTGGGAAATAATCTTTATGGTCCTTCCTATGCTTTCAGTATTTGAGAGGAAAGTGGAGTGTCTGTGGGGGTGAAAATAGCACCCCAATGCCTCAGTTCTCCATACTTTTTAAGAGCAGGTTGCTTTCACCCTGGCTGAGAAGAGCTCTTAATCACACAGAAAGGTGGTTCCAGAAGACTTCTGGGAGACCCGCAATAAGCTGGGGTTTCTGTGGTTGTAGAGAGGCCCTGGCATTATGATTTACATGAAAAGAACAAAAGAATCTATCTGGGAATCCCTCACCTTTCCCAAGCTTCATCACAAGAGCAACATCAGTACCTCCAAAGAATTCACCCCAACATGAACTACCTTCCAGAATTATCTCTGTAGCTCTCCCAGGTGACTCTGGTTTCCTCAAAGGCAGACTCTGAATGATTAGATATTCATTTCTGTGTTTGGAGAATTGCTCTAAAGTTTGTGTTGAAAGGATTCTAATTTAATTCATTTCCTTGCATCTCTCTTTTTTCTTTTTTCTTTTTTTTTTTTTTGAGACAGAGTCTCACTCTGTTGCCCAGGCTAGAGTGCCGTGGCATCAGCCTAGCTCACAGCAACCTCACACTCCTGGGCTCAAGCAATCCTCCTGCCTCAGCCTCCTGGGTAGCTGGGACTACAGGCATACGCCACCATGCCCGGCTAATTTTTTTTATATATATATTTTTTTAGTTGGCCAATTAATTTCTATTTTTAGTAGAGACGGGGTCTCGCTCTTGCTCAGGCTGGTTTCGAACTCCTGACCTTGAGCGATCCTCCCGCCTCAGCCTCCTAGAGTGCTAGGATGACAGGCGTGAGCCACCGCACCCGGCCCCTGCATCTTTCTGATTAACCCAAGAGAAGAGGGGATTCAGCAGACTTTTTTTTTGCCATTACATTAGCTTCTGCTTGCTCAAGCGTTTTTAAAGATGTCATAAGGTGTCATTTATATTAATCATAGAATCTTCAGAACATTCTGCAGGATGTTAAGTCCATTTTACAGGTGAGGGAATGGAAGCTCAAGTTCACACATGTAGAGAGTCTCAAAAGAATGAGAATTGGGACCCACGTTTGCCTGAGGACCTTCCACTATTGCTCTGGCACCTTCACTGAGAATGGGCATTATCCCTTTGAAAGTGGCAATGAGTTCCTCCGTCCACCCCAGAGACTTTGAAAATAGACTTTCAGCTGTTCGCTCCATTAGCTTTGCAGCCTGAGGCTCAGCTACTCTAGGAAGAGCCAATCCCATTGGCTGGGAGTCATTATCTGCTTTGAGGGAGGCTGTATCACTGTATTTTTTTTTTTTTTTTTTTGAGACAGAGTCTCACTTTGTTGCCCGGGCTAGAGTGCCATGGCGTCAGCCTAGCTCACAGCAACCTCCAACTCCTGGGCTCAAGCGATCCTTCTGCCTCAGCCTCCCGAGTAGCTGGGACTCCAGGCATGTGCCACCATGTCTGGCTAATTTTTTCTGTATTTTTAGTTGGCCAATTGATTTCTTTCTATTTTTGGTAGAGACGGGGTCTCACTCTTGCTCAGGCTGGTCTCGAACTGCTGATCTTGACCGATCTGCCCTCCTCGGCCTCCCAGAGTGCTAGGATTACAGGCGTGAGCCACTGCGCCCGGCCAGTATCACTGTTTATATACCGTCTTCTGAACTTGACCTGTGGACTCCGGCAGACAAAGCAAAGCATGTATCAGATGGTACTCCATTACCTCCTCAGGACAGAGTCCAAGTGGCTTACTGTGATAGGTGTGTGAGGGTCTGGACCCAGCTTTTCTCCAGCCTCTTTCCACCTGGCCCTTTGCTCTCCAGCCCTTGGTTTCTTCACGTGCTGTGTGACTGTCATTCACCTCCACGTCTTTGCTCATGCTGTCCCTTCTGCTTGGCACCCCTTTTTCTTCCCTGATTTCTGTCTGGAAAATTGGCCTCCCTTAAGTCTTGTCTGCTTGTAACAATTCTCTGTCTGCTCTAAGCCTAATGTTACTCTGTCCCCTCACCCCTAGTTCTGGAGGTACACCCGGCTTAGAGCACCTGCACACCCTGAAGTCCACATTGCAGCACATGTTACAGTGGATTGGGATCGACTGTTTGAATATTTGCCCTCTAGACCAGTGTTCCTGTGGAAAGGATACTGCTCCCTAAGGAATATTTTGAATGGTATAGGGTGTTTTGTGGATGCAATGACAAAAGGATGCTATTTCCATTTAGTGGACAGGGGCTGGAATGCTGGGTGTCCTGCAATGCTGGGACAGCCCTGCCCAGTGGAGAATGTTTCATGTCCTACAGGACTTTGTGAAGTTCAACCATATACTCACGTAGGTAGCACACCTGTTTATTATGATCTGAGTTTGGAACCTGTTAAGGTCCATGGAAAACAACCTGCTATTTCGCTTCTGTTGGTACGCTTAAGCATAGAATAAAGGGGGGGAGGGGGAAGGAGGTACATTCACACAGCTGTCAACAAGATAAAATGACGGCTAGACCAGGGAGCTGAAAAGCCCTGGAGCATTAAAACACCCAAGGGTCCCTTATGTACCCGAATAACAGGGATTGAAATGTACTCTGGCTTAGACAATAGGACGAATAGGATGTAGACTGTATTTTTGACTGAGATTAATGCTGTCTTTAGCTTCTGTAGCCCTGCTTGCTCAAGCAGATAACTTTCCTGGATGTGGTTTTTGCCTTTAAAAAAGCCTGCTTCTTTTGGCTCGGGGCTGCTCTCTGTAACTGCCTACAGTGGTGCAGAGGGTGGTCGCTGGGCCCAGCTATTAAAGACTCATAATTTGGCTCACTTTTGGTCTTTAGGTGGTCTTTTCTCACACTCTGCACCATAACAGAACCTAACTGTGTTTTATAAATAAACTCAGTACTTTTTGCATGATTTTAACATATGCTGAATTGTCCAGGAATACAAATACTATGTAAATTAAGGGAAGGCTATACTTTGTTCAAAACTTTACAAAACTTTATCAAGGGTTGAAAAATCACGCCAGTGATGGCAACATGACTTGTGATTGACAAAGAAGAAATTAACTCAGATGCCTACTGGCAACTGAGAATTTTGCTTGACCATGGTATAAATCCCCATGCAATACACTTATTATCTGCGTTTCTGGATGTTGCCACCACTGTGATTCATGGTATATTAAAATTTACTTTTTTAGCTCTTATTTTTAAATGCCAGAGCCAGGCACAGTGGCTTACACTTGTAATCCCAGTGATTCGGGAGGCTGAGGTGAGAGGATCACGTGAGACCAAGAGTTTAAGACCGGCTTGGGTAACACAGTGAGACCCTGTCTCTACAAAAAAAAAAAAAAAATTTAAGTTATAGTGGGGCACAGTGGCTCACGCCTGTAATCCTAGCAGTTTACCAGGCCAAGGTGGGAGGATCACTTGAGGTCAGGAGCTCGAGACCAGCCTGAGCAAGAATAAGACCTCATCTCTACAAAAAATAGAAAAATTAACTAGGTGTCATGGTATACACTTGTAATCTCAACTACTTGGGAGGCTGAAGCAGGAGGATCCTTTGAGCCAAGGAGTTTGAGGCTGCAGTGAGGTATGATGACACTGCTGCACTCGCTCAGGCAACAGAGTGAGACCCTGTCTCAGAAAAAAAAGAAGAAAAGAAAAATTAGCCAGGGGTGGTTGTGCATACCTATAGTACCAGCTACTCAGGAGGCTGAGGCAGAAGGATCTCTTGGGCCTAGGAGTTTGAGGTTACAGTTAGTTATGATTGGACGACTATGTTTCAGCCTGGGCAACAGAGTAAGATCTTGTCTCAAAACATATATATATCAAAAATAAAAACTGTAGCCTGAATATTATCATACCTTTCTTAAATCCAAATTTATTTGTTATAAGCACGTACAAGCATGGGGCTGCTTGATTATGTCTTTTACAGTGTTAGACCTGAGCATTTACATATTGAAACAGATATTATAGTACTCCTTTTATTTCTCTTTCCTATTACAGTTGCAGCATTATGTTTTGTTTTTGCATTATGTATATAGTGGGTTATATTCATGCATTTCATTTCAGGAGGGTAAAAAAGATATTCAAAATATTTACCATAAAAAGGGGCATCTGACAGCACTGAGAACCACTTTAAAGTTCAAGAGGCAGAGACTTCACCTCCCCTGTGTCACTACCTTCTCTCATGTGCCTAGAATAAGGCATGAAATATAGTAAATGCACAGAGAATCTTTTTGAATGAATGATGAATTGAGGGTGATATCTTGTTTTAGGTTTGGGCAACCAACTAGGTAGGTGATGGGGCCTTTTCTGGGATGGGAACACGGGAGAGAAAGCAGTTGTGGGGGAAAGTGATGAGTTCAGTTTTTAGTGTGAAAGTTTGGAGAGCCTTGGACCTTCCAGGTGGAGCAGCTCAAGGAACAGTGGCTCCGCAGGCCCTGATTCTTCTCCAAATACCATGGAAGAGTAGGAAGTGCAAAGTCATAGTAGCAGTTCATCTCTTTGGGCAGTAAACATTGCCAAATCTGTGTGGGATGAACAGACCAGTGGAGGCTGCCCACAAGGGGCTCACAATATAGGTGTGTGTCTCCTCCTGTGGTGGTTTGTGTACCTGCCCAGACTTCCAGAGGGTAGGGGATCCTCCAAGGTACAAGATGGGGCTCCTTCATCTCTAGCCCTCACGGCTTCCAGCTGCAGCCTGACACAGTAGGTGCTCAGCAGTGATTGCTAGAGGGACCCACGCAGCAAAACCCAACTGTGGAAACACAAGGATTCAGGGCAACTTTCTCTGACCTGAAGTCAGTGCAGTGGGGCAGTTGGGAGCAAATTTGCCCAGGGCCCAGCTCCTCCCCACCGGGCTCGGTTGTGCCTCCACAGTGGCAAGCCCACGGGTGGCCTCCTATTTACTAACAGGGAGGTATGACCCAGGGGAAAATCTCCGGACTGAAGATTTATCTCAGGTGTTTTTCACTCCTCCAGGCAAGGGTACAATTCCAGGCTTTAATCTCATCTGGGATGTGTATGTCTACATGCGCTTTAGGCAATACAGATGCTGGTAGAAGGTCGAGGTACAGGGATATTTTTAGAACACGTAGTTTTTATTGCAAAAGTAACATTTAAGGAATAATAAAGGAAATAAAAAGAAAAGCACGGGTTCATAGCAGCATTACTCATAATAGCCAAAAAGTGGAAATAACTCAGATGTCCATCACCTGATGAATGATAATGATAAATAAAATGTGCTTTATCCATGCAATGGAATATAGCTTGACAATAATGAGGAATGAAGTACTGATACACGCTATGACATGGATAAGTCTTGAAAACATGCTAAATGAAAGCAGCCAGTCACAAAAGACCACATACTGTATGATTCCATATGTATGAAATGCCCAGAGTAGGCAAATACATAGAGACGTACAGTAGATCGGTGGTTGACAAGGACTGGGGAGAGGGGATAGAGAGTGGCTAAGGGATCAAGCCATATGGAAGAGCATTCCAAGCAATAGGAACAGCAAGTGCAAAGCCCTGAGGTGGGAGAAAGTGTGGTCTCATCAAAGAACAGCAAAGAAGCAAGTGTACCACAAGGCGGACAGTGGTGGGACATGAAGTCTGAGCAGGGGATTGCAGGACCAGACCATTTACGGCCTTATGGACAACTGTGAGGGCATTGGCTTTGACCTGGAGAGAGACAGGATGCCACTGGCAGTTTTGAGCAGAGCAGAGTATACTTGTCTTATGTTTTAACAGGATCCCTCTAGCAGGAGACAAGGGCTGAGGGTAGAAGCAGGGAAGCCAGTTTGGAGGATACTACATTGGTTCAGGGAAGAGATGACTCTGACTTGGACCCAGATGGCAGCAGTGGAGGTGGGGGGAAGTGTCCAATTCTGGATCCATGTTGAAAATAAAGCTGATCTCCAAGCTTTTGGCCTGAGCAACTAGGAGGCTGGAGTTGGATTTTAAGGAATGTAGGAAGACTGTGGGAGGGAGCAGGTTCCCTTCTATTCTTTGTTGACATACAGGAAGAAGTTATAGCAGAGCACAGATAACATTTTAAATTTTGATGTTCTCTTCTGAACATGAAACCATAAATATTTACCAAGATGCTAAAGTCCACATAATGATCACTTTTGAGGGCTGTGTGGTAGTCCATTCAATTCATTTACCCTAAATTACATAACCATTTCCTCTGTTAATCATTTAGACTTTTTAATTTTCAAAATTATAAATAATCCTATAATAAATATCTTTGTGTTGAAGGATTTTTTTCTTTCTGGATTTTTGGAAGGGATTAATTCTGAGGAATGGATTTACTAGGTGACAGAGTAAGAACACTTAATGTCTCCTGAGACACACTGCTGAAGTGTTTTCCAAATGACTGTGGCAATTTATAGGGCCAGAAAAAATTTAGAGTGTAGTAGTTTCACCATAAATTAAATTGTATAGAGCATTAACACATTATTAATATTTTCTAATAAAAGGGGTAAAAAAGTAATTTTTAAAAATGTGCATGTATTTGATTACTGTTAAGGTTGAACTTTTCTTCAGTTTCTTTGTTTCTTTGGCTGTGAATTGATTGTTCAGTTCTTTTTCCCATTTATTTACTGAAGTCCTAATATCTTCCTTACCAAGTTGTGGATCCTTTTGTAAAAAGGAGATAGGTATGAAACTTTTGCCAATCAAATTTTTAATGAAAATAATATTTTAAATAAACTAGGGAAACTCTGTTGAAATGAATTTGTGTTCCTTTTGTAAAAAAAAAAAAGCATTTGGTATGTAAATAATTATGTTCTATTTTGCTGATTTATTCATTTAAAAGTTGCTATCTTTAGCTGGACACGGTGGCTCGCCTCTGTAATCTCAGCAGTTTGGGAAGCTGAGGTGGGAGGATCACTTGAGGCCAGGAGTTTGAGACTAGCATGGGCAACATATCAAGATCCCTGTCTCTACAAAAAAAAAAAATAGTTGGGTGTGGTGCACGAACCTGTAGTTCTGGCTACTCAGGAGGTTGAGGCAGGAAGATCATTTGAGCCCAGTAGTTTGAGGCTACAGTAAGCTATGATTGCACTACTGTACTGCACCCTGGACGACAGAGTGAGACTTGGTCTCTAAAAAAAAAAATTGATATTTTTTTCTCTTTTAAATAGGCACAGAACCAATGCATAAAAATTGCTATCTTGATTATAGTATATTTTTTTTCTTAGAGTGAAGCACATCTGGATTGGATAGTGCTTATAGTCATGGATGAGGGTACATCTTCTAGATCCTTCTCAGTGGCAAAGTTTTTCCAGTATAATCCAAACATACCTGCTGATAGTATCTCTGGACATTACACAGTGCAAGAGTCAAAGACAAAGGGTTTGTCCACAGCAGAAACCTGCATCCTGAAGGAACTCCAGAACATGTGTGAGGAATGTGACTGGGGCCTCTGGGGCCTGAGGGGTGACTCAGGGAATGAGCTCAGAATGAGGTCACTTGGTCTTTCCCCCCATGTTCCTCCAGCTGCTGACATTTTACCTCTTCAAAGACGGATTCAAATGCTATCCCCATGCGGAATCAACACCCTCCCCAGCTGTCTCCCGCACCATCTGAAACTTCTGAGTTCCTCTCTCACTAGACCTGGAAGTCAGGGCTGGGTCTTATTCATGTCTTTGTTTTCACAGTGCACTTGATAGGGACTCAGTTTGGCAAGCCTTGGTTGAATTTGGCTCCATGAACAAACACAAAATGACCCCCCTATATATGTTTTCCCTGTAGCTTTTGGTTGTTTTGTTTTCGTTTTGTTTTGTTTTGCTTTTGAGACAGGGTCTCTTTCTGCTGCTTGGGCTAGAGTGCAGTGACATCATCATAGCTCACTGCAGCCTCAAACTCCTTGGCTCAAGCGATCCTCCTGCCTCAGCCTCCTGAGTAGCTAGGACTACAGGTACATGCCACCACGCCGGGCTAATTTTTCTATTTTTTGTAGAGACAGGGTCTTGCTCTTGCTCAGGCCGGTTTGGAACTCCTAACCTCAAGGGATCCTCCCACCTCCGCCTCCCAGAGTGCTAGGATTACAGGTGTGAGCCACGAGGCCTAGTCCCCTGTAGCTTTCTTATTGTAACGTCCTTATTGTAGCTTTCTTATGCTTTGGATGACCAGGACAAGAACATTTAGCTAACCTTTTTACCTTTTGAGTTGTTCTCCAGAAACAGTGGATTCTTTGCAGGATAACAATGCCGAGAGTCACCTTTTATCACTAGTTTGTGATTGATTTTTTTTGGAAGGACAGTGTCTCGCTCTATTGCCCAGGTTACAGTGCAGTGATGTCATCATAGGTCACTGCAACATTAAATTCCTGGGCTCAAATGATGCTGCTGTCCCAATAACCTGGGACTATACGAGCATACCATCATGCCTGTCTAATTTAAAAAAAAAATTATAGAGATGGAGTCTCACTATGTTTCTTAACTCCTAGCCTCAGGGATCCTCCTGCCTTGGCCTCCCAAAGTGTTAGATAGGTTACAAGTGTCAGCCACTGAGCCCAGGCTAACTTGTGATTTCTGGATTAGACTCCTGCACGTGTTGATTTCAACACAACCTGCTGCACTGCACATAGCCGTCTTCCTGAACCCCTTATAAAAATCTCTACCTTCAATTGGTCAGCGTGATGTATTTGAGGCAGTTCTCCCATCTTCCAGCTGATGTTATTCGTAATAAATTCTCTTTCTTCCTTGGCATTCCTCCTTGTCTCAGTAACTGGCTTTCTGTGTGGCAAGTAACTGGACATAAGCCAGAACTCTCTTGACGGTTCAGTAACAGGTGTACCTCACTCTCCTTACCGAGTTGTGAAGATTAAATGAAAATTGGACAATGTTTATTTTATAATCACTGAGCAGCAAGTATTCTTAGTGTACTAGTCTCTGTTCCAGAAATAAAGACATAAGAGATCATCTCTGGGCTTGAGGAATATCTTCTCAGTGGCACACAGCAGGAGAGAATATGAATAGATTCCCAGAGAGGTTGGAGCCAAGTGCTAGAGGACTCTGAGTAGAAAGAGAGGGACACACGGGCGGGCCTTGGGGCTTCCCAAAGGGATCAACATCTGAGCTGAGTCTTGACAAGTGGCTGGAATTTCAACGGTAGAAATGAGGCAAAAGGGCATTCTGGCTGAGAGAAGGGCATGAGCACAGGTGCAGAGGGATAAAATTTGGCAAGCATTTGGGAGCTGGCCAGCAGCTCTGGTTGGCTGGGGCTGCAGGTCTTTGGGGCTGGAAGGAGTGGTGGGAAATGAAGCCGAAAAAAGGCAATGGTGTGGGGGGAGAATGCAAGCGAAAGCCAGGATGAGTGAGCCCTAGTCAGAGCTGTGCTTGAAGAGGAGGGGGACTGTAGGGAGAGAGGATGGGGAGGGGCAGGTTGGCGGGGGAAGAGGCTGTTGTAAGAGTCTGGGCACGAGGCAGTCAGGCCTGAAGGAGGGCAGGGGTGACAGTGGGGATGGAAGGACTGTGGGAGAACACTTCAGGGTGACACTGCCCCTAATGAGGGGAAGGGCCCCAACAGGAAGAGGTTCATGAGAGCCCTCCTTCCTGACAAGGCCACAGATTTAGCCGTCGTGTATTATTTTATTTCACGAAAGCCCTTGGCACCACTTCTCCACTGCACTCAGCTCAGAGGTGGGCAGCTCCTCTCTGGACAGAGCCCTTTCCAGAGTAGGGTGAGGGAGATTGGATCTAAATCAACCATCCTCCCCCTGACATCTACCTAGGGGTCTGACAATCAGTAGGAGCTCACGACAGTCTGTGATTGATAGGGAGAGGATGAGAAAAGGTGAGTATGGATGTTATTTCCTTAGAGAAGCCTTCCCTGCCCTCCAGGTTAGGTTTGGATCAGGTTGCCTGATTTGCCTTGCCATAGCTCTTTTTATTTTTTTATTTTTTATTTTTATTTATTTATTTTTTTTGAGACAGAGTCTCACTCTGTTGCCCAGGCTAGAGTGCCGTGGCATCAGCCTAGCTCACAGCAACCTCAAACTCCTGGGCTCAAGCAATCCTCCTGCCTCAGCCTCCCGAGCAGCTGGGACTACAGGCATGCGCCACCATGCCTGGCTAATTTTTTCTATATATATTTAGTTGGCCAATTAATTTCTTTCTATTTTTGGTAGAGACGGGGTCTCATTCTTGCTCAGGCTGGTTTCAAACTCCTGACCTTGAGTGATCCACCCTCCTCGGCCTCCCAGAGTGCTAAGATTACCGGTGTGAGCCACCGTGCCCGGCCTCTTTTTATTTTTTTAATTTAATGTTAGCTTTAATGAAATAATGCACAACATTTTGAAAAGTTTGTTACAATAGACCTTGCTCATAAGCAGGGCTTCCAGAAATAGCCTGTGTCTGCTGAGTCACAGCCTCCAAGCCGGGGAAAAGGTCCAGGCTGTCCGGCACTGTCTAGAGTGAAACACCAAGGAAAAGTCAAGACAATTAATTACTGCCTTTGGAATTGAAACGTGGGCTGAGGCCACCACTTCTGGGATGCCTCCTAGCCAGTTTGATGTGCTGGGGGCAGTGAGGGGGAGCTTGGTGGGTTCTTCCTCGGGCAGGTCCTAGGAGCGGAAAATCCAGCCCTTTCTTTGCCATCAATTACGTGCCAAGGTGCCCACACAGAGAAGCCTGGATGAGGAAGGATGGACTCCGGGGTGGCTGAGAGGGAGGTTCTGGCTGGGACCCCAGAGAACAAGAGGGGCCAGTGGAGTGACTCTGGCAGCACAGATGGAACTGCACCTTCACAGGGGCTTGAGCAGGTAGGGCCAGGAGGCCCAGACTCCATGAGCTGGTCCTCAGGGGGTTAGGAAATAAGCTTTCTGTGGAAGGCAGTGCTGCATCTCACCAACTGGGTGGACTGATGGGCTTCACTGCGTTTCTGACTCTAGGCCCAAACCCTGGGGAGTAATCACTGGGCCTCCAGTGCCTGTTACACGTTGGCATTATACCGTAGCTCCTTGACACAACAGTTTTAATGACATGTATTTGTGTGATACTTTATGATGCCTGTCTTTCCTACTGGACCATAAGCCCCAGCACTTAGAACGGTGCCTGGCATTAGTTGGCACTCAAAAATATTTGTAGAGCTACAAAGACAGATCAGTAGTTGCCTGGGACTGAGGATGGGAGGATTGAAAATGGGCATGGGGAACATTTTCGTGAAAATTTTCGTATGTTCAAAAACTGGATTGTGGTAATGGTTGTGTACTGTTTACATTTACTAAAAATTATCCGACTGCACACTTATAGTGAGTGAATTTTATGATATATAAATTATATCTCAGTGAAGGTGTTAAAAAATCAAAATCGGATTCAGTAAGGCCAGATCAAAAAACTTTTTAAATCAGTATTTGTGGAATGAGAAAATTATGTCTTCCTCCACGGCACCGTAAGCTCCGTGAGAAGCGCTATGTTCCCTAAATCTAGAAAATTACCGGGCACCTAGCAGGCGCGGAGCGAACGTCAGGGTCACGCAGCAGGTCACGAATGCAGGAGAGGAACGAAACTTCCCGCGGTCCCAGCCAGGCAGCTTCCGGGTTGCAGCTCGGCGAGTCGCCGGGGGCCGAGCCCGGCGATTGGCCGGCGGAGGCGCGCGCCCGCGGGGGCGGGCTCCCAGGGGGCGTGGCCACGCGGGGAGGGCGGCTCCGGGGGCTGGCCGCGCGCTTGCGCACACTGCCGCCGCTGTCGTGGAGGGGAACGGAGGCGACGCGATGGCCTGGCCCGCGTGGATCTCCAAGGTGAGCGCTGGCAGGCCGGCGTGTGGCGGGCGGCTCGGGCCGGTGAGCAGGCCGCGTGCTGGACGGGGGCGAGCGCGCGGGCCCGGTGGGGAGGCGGCGGCGCGCGGTCCGCGGGGACAGTTTGGGAGCCTGACTGGCCGCCCGTGCGGCGCGCTCCGTGGCCGGCGCGCAGCTTGTAGGAGCCCTGACCCGGGACAGCCGCGCTGGAGGCAGGGACGGCGTCAAGGTCGAGGCGGGGGCGCCGTCCCTGCTCCTAGAGACACCCGAGCCACTTCCCGCATCCGCCCGGCCAACGGCCAGGCCTAGCGCAGCGCCAGGGACGGTCCCGGGAGTCTCCCCCGGCTCTGCCATCCGGGCCGCCTTCGAGGCTGGGGCCCTGCTGCCGTGCTGCTCGCGCGGACCGTCCCCCCAGCACCGCTCAGGCCTCTCCTCCGGGTAACCGCAGGGACCGCGAGCATTGGGTTTGGGACGATTTCCCAGGTGAGGGAATCCCGGGGCCCCTTTTCCTGCCAGAATTTTTTTTCTCTTGGAGCTCTTTCCAGTCTGACCTCTGGTGCTCTGTAGCTATGTCCCTTTCAAAGGACGCAGGGCATCTTACACCTTGGAATTAACCATCCGAACCCTCAGGAGAGGAAATTAACCAGCAGCGCCTGCCTTCTTCCTTGTGTCGGTGGGAATCCTGCGGTCTAGAGAGCTTTAGCTTTCCTCGGCAGCTCAAATAACCGGAGCTGGAAAGGGTTTCAGATTATCTATGCGAGTTCTTGGTTTCTCTGAGGAGCTAACCTGTGCCTGTAGACCGACTTGTTCAAGGTCACAAAGGAAGTCGGTGCCAGAGCTGGGAGAGGAACCTAAGTGTCTCGGTTCCCAGTTCTCAGTTCCATTCTGCCTGCTGTATGGCCAGGGTCCCATAGCAAATTATGGGTACAGGGGAAAATAGGCCTAGGGTCTCCTGTTGCTATAATCTATCATAAGCAATTTAATTTTTTTCTATAAAGTTTTATACTACTTTTCTCCTTGGTTTTCAATTTAAAGAGAGGTCTTGTTGCATTGTTATTTAGTGAAAAAATCTCTATGCTGGAATTTAGGAGTCAGTTTAAATCCTGGCAATGCCACTGATTAGCTGTGTGACCCTGAGCAAACTACTTAACATCTAGAGAATCCTCAGTATGCCCATCTGTGAAATCTCTATACTTGTGTCATGGAGTTGTTTGAGTATTAAATAAAATAATGTATGTGGGCTGGGCGCAGTAGTTCACACCTGCACTCTTAGCACTTTGGGAAGCAGAGGCAAGAGGATTGCTTGAGCCCAGAGTTCGAGACCAGCCTGGGCAACATAGTAAGACCCCATCTCTTAAAAAAAAAAAAGAAAGAAAGAAAGAAAACTTAGCTGGCATGATGGTGTGCACCTGCAATCCCAGAGCATTGGAAGGCTGAGGCAGGAGGATTACTTGAGCCCAGGAGTTGAAGGTTGCAGTGAGGTAGGATATCACCACTGCACTTTAGCCCGGGCAACAGAGTGAGACCCTGTCACACACACACAGAAAGTAATGTATGTGAAAGCACACCTAGTTCAGAAGGAAGACAAAAATCTGGAGCTTTCTTAACTAGCAATATATTTATCTTTGTGGTTGTCACACAGGCGTTGATTCTTGAGCACCAATAACTGGAGTTTTTGCTCAGTAGCTGGTTTCTATTTTGTCACCCTCTTGAGACCGGATTTGCTTAAGATAGTATCTATGTCACATTTGCTCCCAAAGGTAAAGCAACTTCTGTGTCACTGAAAACAGAAGTCAATCCTTTAATCGCTGAGCTTACACTTAACACCTAATTCATTTTTGGTAGATACATTAAGCCTTCAGAATGAGGGACTAAAGCAAGTGTTAATGAATGTGCTGGTAAATTTGTTTTACCTTAAGTGTGTTCTACAAGAAGAAAATATCTCATAGTAGGTGTTCAAAAAGGGCTGGGTTGTGGAGTCAGAAGATGAGGTTCTCTTCTAACACGGACTTGCCGTGTTACCTCTGGCAGAGTCATTTGACTTCTGGGCCAGTTTCTCATTTTAGAGGTTGGAGCAGAAGGTGCCTCAGAGGCTGACCCCAGGATGGTGGGGGTGCTGAGCCAGATGCCAATTTCAATCACAGCAGTTCTTCTATTGGGTCTCCATTTAAGATTTTATTTGGGGTGGGGGGGGGGAAGAATCTGCAGCTTTAAAAAGTTTTTCACGTAGAGAAAATAGTGAGTTTCTAAAGACTTCGGGCTCTAAAATACAATAATTATAACGAGCCAGTTCCCCATCATTGACCATGCCATACATCCAACACTATATTTATATGTTTTTAAGTTGGAGTCTGAGGGTAAAAAGGGAAATGAGGAACTATGGATTAAGGTAGCCCGGAACATGAAGTCAGAAGTTTGGGGTTTTGGTTCAGACTCTGTGACCGTGGCTTCAGTTTCCTCACCTGAAAAGGGCCACTGATACCTGTCTCTCCAGATTTTACAGAAATACAATGATACGTGTATAAGTATAGTATAAAGTAGGAAAAAGTCTATGCTTTAAATTTTTTTACTTAAAATTCTGCATCATTCTAATGACTTAGATGTAGTATACTTTATTCTAGGGTCATGGATGAGAGATGACAAATATGGAAAAAGCTGGTTGTTAAAATCATTGCAGGTATTAAGGCTGTTTGCTGGGGTGGAAACTCTTCAGATAGAGATATGATTGAGGCTGGACTCAGTTTTTTCAAAAACTATCGAGTACCTACTATGAGCCATGCACTGTTCCGGGCACTGGAGATACAAGAGTGAACAAAACATAAAAATCCGTGCACTTCTGGGTTTGCATTTTATTTATTTATTTATTTATTTTGAGACAGAGTCTCACTCTGTTGCCCAGGCTAGAGTGTCGTGGCGTCAGCCTAGCTCACAGCAACCTCAAACTCCTGGGTTCAGGCGATCCTCCTGCCTCAGCCTCCCGAGTAGCTGGGACTACAGGCATGCGCCACCATGCCCGGCTGATTTTTTCTATGTACTTTTAGTTGGCCAATTAATTTCTTCCTATTTTTAGTAGAGACGGGGTCTCAGGCTGGATTCGAACTCCTGCCCTTGAGCGATCCTCCCGCCTCGGCCTCCCAGAGTGCTAGGATTACAGGTGTGAGCCACCGCGCCCGGCCGTGTCAAATTATTAATTGACCCAGACTTCCCTCTGGAGTTAATCCCAGAGGCCTTTCACCTAATGAACTTTGGCAGATGGATGTTACTCACATCCCTGAATTTGGTAAACTCAGTGTAGTACATGTTACAGTAGATGCTTACTCTGGCTTCATAATGACCACTCCCTCCATGGGAGAAACTGTTCATCATGTACTTTCTCTCTTTTATATTCTTGTTTCTCTACTATGGGTATCCCTTCTGCCATAAAAACAGACAATGGTCCTGCTTATGCTGCTCATGCATTTGCAAATTTCCGGTCACGCTGGAATATTAAACATATTACTGGCATTCCATATAATCCTTAAGTTCAAGCTATTATAGAACGTACTCATCAAACTTTAAAAAATATACTGGCTAAACAAAAAGGGGGAGGGGTTCGTATACCTAGGATAAATCAAGCCTTATTTACTCTTAATTTTTTGAATATTCAAAAAGAAGAAACCCTAAAAACAGTAGAAAAACACTGGGAGAAGGATAAACAACCTGTCTCCCTTCCTCACCAGCCTGTCTGGTGGAAAGATGAAATTATAAATCAATGGAAAGAAGGGTGGGTAATAACTTGGGGTCGAGGATTTGCTTGTATTTTAACAGATGGTGGCCAGATCAAGCCCTGCCATGAATGGGGAAAGAACGTGATTCAACTTCGACCCCCCCAATAGAGGAAATGGTGAAGAAGAGCCTGAAAAGGACAGTGATCTTTACTCAAACCAACACTCCAAAAACGTCTATAACCTTTTTTCTTGCTATGATCTCCATTATTCATACAGTGGTAGGTGAGCCTTTGCCTCACAGTAATCAATACTGGGCTTACATTCTCAATCCTCCACTAAATAGGATTGTTTACTGGGCTGATACATCTTTCTCTATTTTCATCAATGATTCCAATTGGCTTCCTTAACCGTATGATATAAGGGATCCATTGTTCCTCCTCGAGGAGAGAACTGTCATAAAAAATTATACAATGGGCACTGAAGGCCCTCCAATTTGTTTGGGGACTGGAGCTCACTGCTTACAACCCTCTCAACAGACATGAATGGTTATAGTTGGAAATAGTAGTGACACCAATTTCCAACTTCTTTTGTTATCTGACTGGACCTTTAATTCGGTTGCCACTACTAATGACTCATTTCCTAATATGCCAAATTGTCACCTAAGAGAAATTAATCATTTAGACCAATGGGTGACTTGGGAAAACTGTCGAGGAAATAAGGGGCGAGTCCTGATTAACACTCCCTATGGAAGGGTAATCGATTGGAGCCCCTGTATGGCTCCCCTCGTTCCAGAAGAACCTCAGTGGATCTTAAATGGCACCAAGATGATCAAAATATATATGCTAGAACTTACCTGAGAGGAACTATTCAATTGTCTGGCATAATGGAGACTTTTCCCCTCCTTATCCACATTTGATACAGGTACCAATCCACAACCAGCTCTGGAAATTGTCTGTATCACTACACTCTTTACATGCCTGGATAGGCATCTACATACAAGGTGTTAATATGAAGGAAACCTTACAGAGGAAATTGGAAACTTACCTCAACAAATTTTAAATACTTTCAACCGGGAACTGGAAATGCTCCCTGGTACAGATATCTTAAGTAGCATTAATGAAGGAATTAATTCTCTTTATCCTATAACTCATAACATTTGGCAGTTCAATCATTACATTGGTTGGTGGGATATTAATTACTTGCTTTTCTTTTTTCATACTCTGGAGGTGCCTCCATTGAAAGCAAAGGAAAGGAGACCAGCAGATAGCTGCTATGGTGATACTCCTCCACAAGATGCCGACAAAATACAAAAGGGGGAGATATTGCAGTGGTCGAGAATAGTTGAGAGCATCATTGAACATAGCTAGTGTAAGAAAGCATAGGTGAGAACTTGAGCACAAGACCAGCTGCCTTTCTAAAGGTTAGAATATGTCCTGAGACAGGAGGTGTTGAAAGCAACAGCTCACCCCAGAGCAGAAAGCCACCCTGGGACTGCTTAATGAAATGTCCAGCTGGATGAAAGGCAGGCCTGGCATGTGGCTCACATTAGTTAATGAGTTTGTTTAATTGAAGGATGGAAATAGCTTAGACCAGATCGACAGCTTTGTTAAGAAGAATATGTAACTGGAAAATATAAATCTTTACTGTATTTCCTTAAGATCAAGTGGGTGATGTATTGATGGAAATGTGAACTAAAATAAAATTTTAAGGCTCACTCCCCTACAGGCTGACTGAATGAATGGACCCCATCATGGCCAAAGGAATATCCTAAAGCTAAATTGCCTGCCTGGAGGAAGGAGGTCAGACAGGCCTCTTCATGCCCCTCTCCCTTCTTGGGGACATCCTTTGTATCCATTAGCCGGCCTAAGGGTATTCAAGACACACCTACAGGTGCTCAATTTACACAACAAATCTGTGTCTTGTGGCTTATCTGATAAACCTAGCTCCTTATGTTGAAATAGTCCAAGCCTCTA
>CAUYRT010027871.1:0-13391 GCA_963574885.1 Lepilemur ruficaudatus | reverse complement strand
TTCCAGGGCATCAGCCTCTCTGAAGGAGCCTTGAGGCAGGACGTGAGAAAGTGCGTGAGAACAGCTCTCGCCTCGCATTCCAGGGCGTGGTGTAGAGGTCTCAGGTGTTCAGAGATCTCTGTCTCCAGGAAATCAACTATGGCTCCTCTCACTACATAACCTCAGTTAAATAAATTAATCTTTTTGTCTTGCTTTCTCCCTTGTGTAATGAGATAACTCATGTGAAGCAATTAGAGCAGTGCTTGGCATGTAACAGCTGACACTGTGGAGTTGTTGCTAGCATTATTACAGCAATAATTTAGGTCAGAAGTGACAAAGTTGAGTTATCTAGAGAAAAAAATAGAGAAATCTTCGACAAATCAGTTGTACTCTGTGTCTAACTGGCCATATGGCTAAAGGAGAGAGAGAGAAGTAAAACAGTGAATCAAAGTTTCTGGCCTCAAGTGGATGTTTCAGTAATGGAGGTGGCCTCTGGGTTAGACCACACTGAAGTGGACACAGTGGGCAACGCACACAGGTAAGTGCCTGTAGGTTACAGGATAGACTAAAGGAGGGCATGTCGATTGGAATGATCAGAAGGGAACTGATGACCTGAAAGTGGGTGGACTCCAGGACAAGGCAGAGTTGAGAAAACAGGGCTTAGGATCCTAGGCTGCTGGAGGGAAGTGGACATAGGGAACAGCAGGAAGGAAGACAAACCAGCCAAGGATACTGAAGATGCCTTTGTAGAGGTGGACAGAAAATCGAAGTTGTGGAGGACAAATGTCCCAAAGGAGAGGGTATTCAGCAATGCCAAATAGCAGAGAGTTCAGAGGTGATACAAAGGAAAGACCATTACTAACACTAGTTAGTAAATTAAAGGTAAGAGAATTTTAAAAAAAAGAAGAAGAATTCTACAGCCAGATACAGTGGCTCAAACCTGTAATCTAGACACTCTGGGAGGCTAAAGCAGGAGGATCGCTCGAGGTCAGAAGTTCCAGACCAGCCTGAGCAAGAGTGAGACCCTATCCCTACAAAACAGAAAAATTAGCTGGGCATGGTGGCCTGCACCTATAGTCCCAGCTACTCGAGAGGCTGAGGCAGGAGGATCCCTTGAGCCCAGGAGTTTGAGGTTGTAGTGAGCTATGATGATGCCGCTGCACTCCAGCCTATGCAACTGAGCAAGACTCTGTCTCAAAAAAAAAAAAAAAAAAAGAATTCTAGTTTATTCAGTGTCCCATATTTAAGACAAATTCTAAAAATGTTACACTATATTTTAATTTCCTGTGTGTGAATTTAAAATTATTAAAACACTCTTTTCCTTTTGCTTGCCCTGCTGTGACGATGGGTCCGGTCGTCATCTATGGCATATGTACCATGCTCTGTAAACCTATTATCTTGGCTCTTGCCCTATAATCGTATCTTTCTCCCCTCAATAAACCTCATTTTTGTGCTTGCCTAAAAAAACAAATAAATGAAATAAAGTTATTAAAACCATGTCCAGTAATACAACTACAGAAGATATATTTACAAATTAAGGTTTTGTACACTTTTAATACGAAATGACACCACATCTCAATCTAATATTTAGAAATTTGGCTCATTTTAATCCCTGAGCTGAAATGAATTTCTTACCAAAACACTGTTGTCAGGTTTTTCAAAGTTAATAAATAGTAGGTAGGAGAGTTTTAGATTAACATAAATTGAACAGATAGTACAGAAAGTTTTCATACACCTCCCCCATGGTTTCCCTTTCTTAATCATGTCCCTCATTGATGTGGTACGTGTGTTACAGTGACTGAGCCTATATTGACACTGAGGACTGAAATAAGTCCTAAACTCCTTTGAGAGACTAACAGACCCTCCTCCCCTTTGGCTAAACATCCACATTTTAAAGTTGCTGGCCATGGCATGTTCCATTTGCATTCACCCCTCCCCTTACTAATCATCACCAGATTTTATTAAAGGCCACTGTGAGAGAACAAAGTCTGGGGGACCCCTCTGCTTATGTCATCTGACCCCTGGTGTACTCCTCCCATTTTCATGGGACCAACATGACACCCATTTCAAACCACCAAGACTTTTTTTTTTTTTGAGGCAGAGTCTCACTCTGCTGCCCGGGCTAGAGTGAGTGCCGTGGCGTCAGCCTATCTCACAGCAACCTCAAACTCCTGGGCTCAAGTGATCCTTCTGCCTCAGCCTCTCGAGTAGCAGGGACTACATGCATGTGCCACCATGCCCGGCTAATTTTTTTCTATATATTTTTAGTTGTCAGGCTAATTTCTTTCTGTTTTTAGTAGAGATGGGGTCTCGTTCTTGCTCAGGCTTGCCTCGAACTCCTGACCTCGAGCGATCCTCCTGCCTCAGCCTCCCAGAGTGCTAGGATTACAGGCATGAGCCACCATGCCCAGCCCACAAAGAGTTTCTTAATAAGAAACTTTTGGTTGTGGAGTGGTTCTGGCCTGTCATCTGAAGGTGTGAAGTTCATGGACTCAAACTGTACACTTCATGCGTTTATGTATGGACCTAATTATAATGCATTTCAATGTTAAATCTCCATCCCAAAGTGATCCTGAGATGTATGATACATGCATGTCAACCTAATACATATGTGCATGGATCTCTGTCATCAATATTCACAGCTCCTCCTGAAACCTGTTGAACATGTATACCTGGCCAACTCGTTCAGCATAAATTCCTGTCTTACCCTCCCTCCCTGGAATCAATTGTGTTCCATTTAGTTGGTGTAGAATTGTGGGCATGGGCTGCAGTGTGTCTACATGTGAATCTAGTAGTATAAATCTGAGAACATGTGTGTCTTCACATGTTTGAGTATTTTCCCAGATACATGTTATCCTAGTTATTGCCAGTTTCTGCATTTTTAATAAAAATCCAATTATCTTAAGCTTAACGCTAAAACTTAAAAAAAATCCAATTATCATTGTGGCACGATTATAAGCATTTGTAAAAATTCAAAAATTGCAAGTTATACATGTTTGCAGTTCATTGCATGCCATGTGTACCTCAATTAACCTTTAAAATAAATCCAATCTACACCTAGAAATTGTTCATTAATTTCTAAAGGTATTCACAAAGTGGATTCCTGCTAATGTCCGTTACAACTTCATTTATTTAATAATCTCATGTCTTTATGGCCTTTCTATTTCCTCATGAGATTTGAGTGATCATGACACTTCACTGTTGCCATGTCCCTCCTTCACAAGCCTTTCCTAGCAAAGGCCTCAGAATTAACCTTCCACAACCCTCTTGGCCCGATGCAGTGACCGGGACTGGTGATTTAAAAGTTGGCAGCTTAGGAACATGGAAATGTTTTGTCATTTTTTTCCACAAACAAGGAAAATTGAAGGTTTCAATGTTATTTCTGTATATATTATTCTATTTCGCATGTTTCAACAGTGATGTTATTGTGCTAATGTTACTATAATCAAACGAAGTCTTGAATAAGTTATTCGAATGAAAGTATTTGTTTCTCCTGAAGCAGATATACCTTTCCCCTCTACTTAAAATCATCTTTAAAAAGCATCAGGACACTAATGTGTCATGTCTGAGAACTCTATTATTTTATATTCTTAAATAGAATGCAATTAGGGAGGATGTTTAGATACAAATATGTCAGAAAGTTGCAAACATATTTCATGTTTGAACATGATACACCTAAATACTTCAATTATAAGTTCAACAAATTTAGGTTTGCAATTTGAGCCTAAGGAGAAATAAAATTAAAACAAGACTCGCATAAGTAATTATGTAACTACTGTTATCCAGGTAAAGTCCTCCTGGGATACACTGCAACAGTGATAAGTATAACATATAATTTGGGTACATAATTAAATAAAGGCATCAGGCATTTCCTAGGGTTGATAATTTGATTTATAATAATATACTTCTGAATTGGAGGTGAGAGACATATATAGGGAGAACTATGAAACACTGGGAAAAGAAATTGTAGAGGATGTAAACAGATGGAAAACCCTACCATACTCGTGGATTGGCAGAATCAACATTGTTAAAATGTCCATACTACCTAAAATGATCTACAAAATTAATGCAATCCCTACCGAGATACCACCATCATTTTTTACAGATCTAGAAAAAATAATTCTATGCTTTGTATGGAACCAGAGAAGACCCTGTATAGCCAAAACAATCTTAAGCAAAAAGAACAAATTAGGAGGCATCAGTCTACCAGACTTCAAGCTTTACTACAAGGCTATAGTAACCAAAGCAACATTGCACTGGCACAAGAACAGAGATACAGACCTTTGGAACAGGACTGAGAATCCAGATATAAAAGCATCCTCATATTGTCAACTAATCTTCAACAGAGCAGACAAAAATATACATTGGAAAAAGGAATCTCTATTCAATAAATGGTGCTGGGAAAACTGGATAACCACACACAGAAGATTGAAACTGGATCCCCACCTCTCACCTCTAACAAAAATCAACTCATGATGGATAGAAGACTTAAACCTAAGGCATGAAACCTTAAGAATTCTAAAAGAAAATGTTGGGAAAACTCTTACAGACATCAGCCTAGGCAAAGAATTTATGAAGACCTCCAAAGCAATCACAGCAGCAACAAAAATAAACAAATGGGACCTGATCAAATTAAAAAGCTTCTGCAGAGCCAAGGAAACTATCATTAGAACAAATAGACAACCTATAGAATGGGAGAAAATATTTGCATTCTACACATCCGATAAAGGGCTGATAACAAGAATCTGTATAGAATTAAGAAAGTTAACAAGAAAAAAATCAAACAACCCCATCAATAAATGGGCAAAGGACATGACCAAAAATGTTTCAAAAGAAGATAAATGGCCAGCAAACATATAAAAAAGTGCTCAACATCTCTATAATCATTAGGGAAATGCAAATCAGAATCACAATGAGATATCACCTAACTCCAGGGAGAATGGCCTTTATCAAAAAGTCCAAAACCAACAAATGCTGGCATGGATGTGGAGAGATTGGAACACTCTTACACTGCTGGTGGGACTGCAAATTAGGACAACCCCGGTGGAAAGTAATTTGGAGATATCTCAAAGAGCTAAAAATAGAAATACCATTTGATTCAGCAATCCCACTACTAGGCATCTATCCAAAGGGAAAAAAGACGTTCTATAATAAAGACATCTGCACTTGAATGTTTGTGGCAGCACAATTCACAATTGCAAAGATGTGGAAACAACCCGAGTGCCCATCAATACATGAGTGGATTAATAAAATGTATATGTATACCATGGAGTACTACTCAACTACAAAAAACAATGGCGAACTAGCGCCTCTTATATTATCCTGGATAGAGCTTCAGCCCATCCTTCAAAGTGAGGTATCACTAGAATGGAATGTACTCACCATCAAATTAGTACTAACTGATCAACACTAAGGTGCTCACATGGTCGTAATATTCATTGGGTGCCAGTCAGGTGGGGAGGGTAGGGGTGGGTAAACTCACTAGTGGGTGCGGAGCTCACTGTATGGGGGAAGGGCATGCTCGTAGCCTTGGCTTGGACAAGGCAAAGGCATTACATGTAACCAAAATGTTTGTACTCCCATAATATTCTGAAATAAAAACAAATAATATACTTCTGGAGATCTATAAAAATAATTTTAAAGAATTAAACTCAATGTTTTCACTAAAATTTTGTTTCCTATAAAATATAATGTTAAAATATTTATTTCTATAGCTGTATAATGACAACTTCTAGATTTGTACATTTAAAATTATGTTTCCATAAAGGTATTCATATTAAAATGATTTAATTGAATCCCATTACTTAAAAATGTGTTGGCCTTAGCCCTATTAATCTACAGATTAGAGAAATAGTGCTGCTTTCAGACTGAGTGGAAATATTACTCTGTGCTAGTAACTATCTAATATAGTCAGCCTCTTAGACCTTGAGAAGTAAAATATGTCAGATATTCAAACTATCCAAGAGAAAACCTTAATGGCTTAGAGATAAAAGTTATAAAACTTTCTATAATGTATCACAGTGCAAAAGTGTCATCTGTTGAAGGGTAGCAGGTGTAAAGTTTTGCCAGGAATGCATTTGGCCAAAGTAGAATGAATATATATTTATTCATATATCTATAAAAAACATACATATTAGAATGTTCATTTTCATATAAAGTTCATATACATGAAAACTTCTATGTATATGGAAATGAACTTCCTGTTTCTACCAATAACAAACAGATAATACGTATCAATAGTCTTCCTGAGTAAACTCTAAACCTTAGCAAAAGCTTAGGAAAAAAAATGTTGGACAACATAAAATTAATGGCAAGGCAAAGAAAAATATCACCCTAAGAAAAAATATTGGGATTTGAAGGTGCTAGCATGGAATCTGCAGACTGTCTTGCATAGTATGCCTGCATCATATTTTAATAGTATTAAATCATCTAATCTATGGAACATGAGAAGTCATTCCATTTATGTGTTCTTTTATTTCTTACATCAATATTTTATACTTTTCAGTGTACAAGTCTTTCATTGACTTTCACTAAGTTTATTCCTAAGTATATTTTTGCTATTGTAAATATGATTTTCTTTTCAGATAGTTCACTGATAAAAATGAAACAGATCTTTGAATGTTAATTTCATAATCTTCAATTTTATTCAATTTGTTCATTCGTTTTAACAGTTTTTCCCCATGGACTCTCCAGGGTTTTCAGTATATAATACCACATCATATACAAAGATGGGTTATTTCACTTTGTCCTTTCCGGTTACAGTAACTGTTTTTCTTGCCTAATTTTTCTGTTTAGGATTTCAAGAATTATGTTGAAGAGGTGAGAGTGGGCGTTTTTGTCTTGTTCCTAATTTTAGAGGAATAGCTTTCAGTTCTTCACTATTGAATGTGATGTCTGTGTGGGCTTATCACATAAACGGTTTATCACCTATGTCAAGGTGTATTACTTCTGTACCTAGTCTGTTTTGAGTTTATATCATGAAAGGGTATTGATTTTTTTTTTTTTTAATTGACACAGGGTCTTGCTGTTGGCCAGGCTAGACTGTACTGGCATGACTGAAGCTCACTGCAGCCTCAAACTCCTAGCCTAAAGTGATCTTCCTGCCTCAGCTTCCCAAGTAGCTGGGAGTACATGTGTGAGGCACTGAGCCCAGCAGATGTTGATTTTGTCAAATGTTTCTCCGTCTACTGACTATATTAATTTTCCTTTCACTCTTTAATGTGGTCTATCAGATTTATTGATTTGCCTATGTTGAACCATCCTTGTATCCCAGAAATTTTAAATCCCACTTGATCATGAAGCATGATCCTTTCAATGTGCTGTTAAATTCAGTTTGCTAGCATTTTGTGGAGGATTTTCTCATCTATGTTCATCAGTAATATTGGTCAGTAGTTTTCTTCTCTTGTTGTATCTTCTTCTGGTCATGCCACCCTCATGAAATGAGTTTGGATGTATTCTCTCCTCTTCAATTTTTTGGAAAATTTTGTGAAGAAGTGGCATTAGCTGTTCTTTAAATGTCAGGTAGAATTCACCAGTGAGGCCATTTGGTCCTAGGCTTTTCTTGATTGGTAGGTTTGTATTAGTAATTCAATCTTCTTTCTTAAATTATTCTGTTCAGGTTTTCTGTTTCTTCTTGACTTGGTCTTAGTAGGTTGTATGGTTACAGGAATTTATCCATTAACTTTAGGTTATCGCCTTAACAGTAATGGGGAAAAATTATTTACGGCCTAGGCCATACCAAAGCTAACCAAGATAAATAAGAAGTCCCTTTGCAGAGCCCGGTTTCTGCTCCAACTTTGTGTCAAACTGCAAAATTGCTCTTGCTGCCAGCATTTTTTTAACATACCCAATAGAAAGTAACTCCTTGAAATTAGGACACCTCATCCCAAATGACCCTAAAAAATAGGAAGTCCTCTCCTGTGTATGCATGAAGGCTGTTGCTACATGAGACCTGGGAGAAAGTGCTGCCCTCTGCTCCTCTGATTGCCCTTCCCAGCTTCTTGACATTTCTTCATACTGGTTTGTGTGGCCGCATACTGCTGTTGTCCGGTGCTGTCTTGGGGATTCTCCTGAAATTGTGGTGGCTGTAGACAGGGCTTGGAGCCGTCATACACCCTGTGCAACTGTGGCAGGCACATCCCAGTATCAGAGGGCATGTTTCCTAGCACAGCATAAGCTAATGTTCCTGGGATTGGTCCCTAAACAGTGGCTCACTACTTGAGGGTGTGATATTCCTTGAGCCAGGTGTGCTGTTCCAGTGATGGGGCAGGCCTGGCAGTGCTTAGGACTATATTGGCTATTTGGTGTCTAGCCACAGTGAGCAGGGCAGGATGTGGAGTTCTCCCTCCACCTCATCAGTGATAGAGACACAGGTTACCAGGCTCCAGGGGAGCAATGATTCCCCCTAGCAAGAGTCAGGAGTGTGGTACCACTCTGGGTTCACTGTCTCAATGAGTGGAGCAAGCGTGAAAGGATCAAACTGCCTTATCCTAACTCAGAATGTGGGAAACTTCCCAAGTCCCCATTGCATCTCGCAAGAGTACGCGCTGCCGAAGCAGGCGCCTTTTCCGTCACTGTCTCCCTTGCTGCTGTAGCTCTTCATCCTGTGGCCCTCCAGGATCGCAAGGAGTTACCCATGGTGAGGGGTTTCCAAACAACTGTTAGCAAAGTGTGGTAATCTTGGTCATGTGGTACCAGCTGCTCCTAAGTCTCCAAAGGAGGTGGCAAACCTTGGTGGGTTTTTTTTTTTTTTTAAATTGAGACACAGTCTTGCTCTGTTGCCTGGGCTAGAGTGCCATGGTGTCAGCCTAGCTCACAGCAACCTCAAACTCCTGGGCTCAGGCGATCCTCTTGCCTCAGTCTCTCAAGTAGCTGGGACTACAGGCATGACTAATTTTTTCTATTTTTAGTAGAGATGGGATCTCACTCTTGCTCAGGCTGGTTTTGAAGTCCTGACCTTGAGTGAGCCACCTGCCTCGGCCTCCCAGAGTGCTAGGATTACAGGCATGAGCCACTGCGCCCAGCCAAACCTTGGTGCTTGTAAGTCACCCACCCAGATGGTCTGTGCACTCCTAAGTGCTGCAGCCACCAACACACCAAGGCTCTCATGGTGCAATCCCAAGGTTTTGGTGCCAAACCAACAACCTCTGCCACCCTCGCTTTGTAGACACTGACCCAGACCCCTCAGAGGCCAAATGGGACACTCTTCAGCAGAAAACACTGGCCTATGAGACAGGACAAGATGCAGAGGCATCCTCCATCTCCCCCATTATTTCTGGTCACCATCTGACAGAACAAAATTATGGGAGGTGCCCAAAAGAAACATGAGATGGAGACATAACCACACCATGGTGGCAATGCAACATTTCTAAGAGAAGTTTGCACAGAGAGAGGGAGAAAAGGGGGCAGACTGATCAGGAGGAGTTTTTGATAAGATGTCCGAGCTGCTACTCACAGTAACAGTGATGTTATCAATTCCTGGGGATAGCCAAGGACCCCAAAACAAATAATTTCCCAACTAACTCAAAGGTACTTAGGACAAAGTTTGTCCATAAACCATAAAAGAGGCCACTTCTCTCCGCCACAACAGTGATGCTCTTGTAAGCACCAGAGTCACGGTGTCAAGGGTACAGATGAGGACAGGGTCACTGAGGAGAGTAATGCGGGGAAAATGACCCCCCAGTAGGAGCCTTTGCCTCTTGTCACATGAAAGACAGCCTTACTAACAACCTATCTAATAGATGAAAATAAACTATCAAGCAGAAAGGGGGAAAAAACTCACAACACCTAATTTCCCCTTTGAAGAAAAAACTTGCAACACAACTACGCTTTGTTTAATTAAAACACTTGTGACCTAACTTGTTATCTTATCTGTTAGGCTTTGTTTTCTCAGCTTTGAAGATCCCTAAGCGAACAGTAAGGGTGCAAACTCTCTGCCTCAACTCCTGCCGGACAGATTTTAAGGACTCAGATGAAGTCCTCACAGAGAAAAAGAAAAATAAAGAACATCGGCAAGAACTGGAACTGACTGGAGATCCAGCAAAGGCGCTGGAAGACTCAGCAGGAGGAACAGGTTTATTCAGATCTGTGGCAAGTTACAAGTTTGGTTTGATTTTTGGTCACAGGCCCCCAAATGCCATTACTCTTGAGTTTACAATGAAATACAAAGTCCAACATTTATAATTTGAAAAATGATAGAAAAAAACCTAAAACCCCACACACCAAAAACAAAGGCTTGGTTTAAAAATCACACTGAGATGCCATTCTCCCTGTTGTCACCTACAGGATGCATCTGTAGGTATGTGAGACCCTGTGGGGATTTAAGACAGTGAACACATAATTGCTGTACATTTCGAACACTTAAGTGTTACCAAAAGGTCACTGTCTTTGAGCACTTGATTTTCCTGAAGGTACACATAATGCTTCTGACCATCTTTGGTGGCTGCAGAACAGAAGCTGGCAAGATCCAACCAATCAACCTTGACCTCACTGTTCCCCATGCCTAAGGACCAGCTTCTGTTTGTAACGAGGTATGGCAGGGGGCAACACTGGGCACTGGGTTACGTGCTCATGGCTTGGGGACCAGGGGGAAGCACCTGTGCTCTGAGAGGATCCTTGGCTCCTCCAAGGTGGGATTCTATGGCCCAGTCCTAGAATGGCCAGGAGAACATGAAGACAGACTCTCACTCTGCCAAACGTGGTGGTGAAATTTAGCTTTGTATTAGGAATCAGAGGAGTCCACCCTCTAATTTTTTCAGGATTTTCTTTTAGAAACTTCAGTTTTTCCCTGGAGAGGAGGCTGAGCCACTATCCTGGTACATGGGGAGAGAAGGTATCACAACCCACTCTGCCCACCTCAGGAACAGCCAGAGGGGAGGGGGCTGCCCTCTAGGGCCAGGGAGGACAGGCTGGAGCCAGCACACTGGCTCCTCAGCTTTGCACAGGAAAATACTAAAATGGTTACTGAAAAAAAGGCCTCGGGCTGACAGTGAGGGGCTGGCAGCCGGGCTGTCAAACAGCATGGCCCAATGTGCCCCCTGCTGCCACCTCCCTCCTTGCCACACCTCGACTGCTCTCCCTTCTCAGTTCAGTTTCTTCTGAACAACTCCCCTGTTGCAGGAAAACACCCACTAGCAGCCCAAAGATGACTACATTCTAGCTTGGAAGTGGCCTCCCAGGCAAACCCCCCAGTCTGCTGTGCAGATAGCGGCCAACCCGTTAAAGCTGATGCAGCTTGCCCCGCTCGGTCAGCACCGTCATGGCCATGGCATAGAGGACATAGGCCAGGACAAGGAGCAGGGTGCAGAGCAGGGGCCCTACCTGGAACAGATAGGCCACAAAGAAGGCCAGCAGGAGTGAGAGCAGTGTCCGGTAGCTGCCCAGGAAACGCAGGCTAAGTCTGGGGCCCCGGGCCTGGCCAGCTGCCTGCCTCTGCCCCACAGGACTCAGCAGGTGCCTGTTGGCCAGCACTGGCTCCGTAAGGTGGTAGCGACAAAAGCTGCCAAGGAAGTCATTGCGGGAGCACAGAGCTACCATTTGGCCTGCAAACTGAAACACAGAGACACAGGTGGGGTGGGGACGGTAGGTGCCACCTCACAGGCCACCCTGGGGATCAGGACAAAGCCTCCCCAGGCCTACTCTCCACCCAGTCTCGCCCCAGGTTTTCACATGGAACAGGAGCACTGAGGGGAGGGGCTACTGGGCAGGATCGTCCTCTGGAACCCATTTCTGGAAGAGGCCAGGCCAGCCCTGCCACCCACTCACTCTGCGGTTGACGGCAGACGACAGCTGGAAGAGAGCACGGACCAGGCAGGTGATCTCATAGCTTCGGATGGGCTGCAGCTCCGAATCCCCCTGGTACTCGATTTCAAACCTTCGCAGCCCGTTGATGATCTAGAAACCGAGGCCACAGGGACAGATCAGAAGATATTAAATACACCCCTATAAACAACCCAAAAGAGCCCTCTCTGCTCACTAGGGCAGGGGGAGTTGAGGCCGGGTCAGAAGGCCCAGCCAGATGCCTCCAAGACATGGTCCCTCACCTGGTACCGGCCCAGGGGTGTGAGGATGAGTCCATCCTCACCCACGATGCAGTCTGGGAGCTGCTTCTTTCCATTCTCATCCTGAGTGGTCCCCAAGGCGAGTGTAAGCTGGGTGAGCTGGGCTTCGCTGAGCTGTCAGAGAGACACCTCTACTTTTAATTTCAAGGTGAAGGCAGAGGCCTGGTCTTCACCCCACTGGCCTCTAACAGTGACGAGGAGGGGACCCAGACACTACACTCCAGGAGCAGGCCTGCCCCCCAACAGCACTAGGTCCATCTGTAAGGGGCCTGGCATGGGCTAGGCAGAGAATGGATCCCTCGGGGAAGGGGACCCCAATAGCCCTTGGGCAGGCCCCACTGCTCGTACCCGAAATATCTGGCGCAGGTACTCCAGGGCTTTCTCCAGGTACTCATCTGTCTTCCGGACACTGTCCTGCCCCATCTCGTCCAGGTCGTTGGCTGGGTAGGGGCAGTTGATGTCCATGGGGCTGAAGCCCAGCCATGACAGGAAAGAGGAGCCAGCTGGGCTCTCCACACACTGGTCAGAGATGGACTTGGCAGTCTGCTTGGCCTGTGTGATGAGCTGAGCGAGGCGTAAGACCTGCGGGGACACAGGCAGGTCACCTGACTTGCTCAGACGCTCCTGCACCCTGCCACCGACAGCATAGGCACGTGCTGCCACCCATGCAGTCTGGCCCAAGGGCACCCCAAGAGGAGTGTGAGCAATCAGAAAGGGTGGCTTCTGAGTGAGGACTTTTGTTAATTTTATTTTTAATTAATTAACTAATTAATTTTTTGAAGAGATAAGGTCTTACTCTGTGACCCAGGCTGAAGTGCAGTGGTGTGATCATAGCTCACTGCAGCCTCCAACTCCTGGCCGCAAGCAATCCTCCTGCCTCAGACTCCCAAAGCACTGGGATTACAGGTGTGAGCCACCATGCCCGGGGGACTTTGGTTGGGCTTTCAAAAGGGAAAATTTTCCAACAAACACTGCCTTCATTACCAGAAAGAAATTATGTTTTACTGGAAATAAAAAGGGGGGGATGTGCACTAGTGTCAACTTGACACTCAGACTTCCTCCTCTCTGTCCTGAAATGTGGGCACCATCCCCGGCTCTCCTCGTCCCTACAGCCTCAGGGACCCTGAGCACGGCACTGCTGACCCACTCACCAGGGTGCGGACCTCAGGCCCAAACATTGGGGTGTACTTGCAGTCCTGGCCCTCCAGGCTATAGACACGGCTCTTCACCTTGAAGGAGGCATCGGTGACCACTGGCGGCCAGGGCGACAGGAAGCTGCCAGTGAGTGTGGGAGCCGTGAAGAGTCGGTGGTGGCGGTGGGGGATGCCGAGCTCTGGCTCCAGGAACAGCTGC
>CAUYRT010027870.1:0-44955 GCA_963574885.1 Lepilemur ruficaudatus | reverse complement strand
GAAAATTGGAACATCAGGGATAAAGAAAGAAAAATGGAAATAGTAGAAATATGGGTAAATATAGAATACTATCTTTCTCATCTTGCTGGAGGTGGGGCCTGGTGGAAGGTTGTTTAGGTCATGGGGGCAGATTCCTCATGATTGGCTTGGTGTCATTCTCACAGGAGTGAGTGAGTCTCTTAGTTCCCATGAAAACTGGTTGTTGAAAATAGCCTTGCACCTCCTCTCCTGTCTCTCTTGCTCCCACCTCTTCCCTTGTGACCTCTGCACATGCCAACTCCCCCTCTCCTTTCACCATGATTGAAAGCAGCCTGAAGCTTTCACCAGAGGCAAATGCTGGTTTCATACTTTTTGTACAGCCTACAGAACTGTGAGCCAAATAAATCTCTTCTTATAAATTTCCGAGTCTCAGGTATTCCTTTATAGGAACACAAACAGACTAATGTCCCACCTCAATGACACTACCCAGGCAGGGAGACACATTCCTTCATATATATCAGAGAAGTGACTAAACCAACTTGACCAAGGAAGGCAAGCAGCAGCTCCAGAAAGCTGAAAAGCCCATTCAATGACCTTACTCATAGAGGCTCCACCTTCATATTTCAGAGAAGCAAAGGAGATAGATGAGTTTAACCCAGGAAGGCAAACAGCTTCACATAGTCAAAAAGCCCATGCAGTGACCCCACCCAGGCAAGAAGACTCCACCTTTGTATAATTCAGAGAAGCAAAGGAGGTAGAACAGCTTGACCAAGGAAGGCAAGCAGCAGCTCCACAAAGCCAAACAGCCTGCCCAATGACCCCGCCCAGGCAGAGAGACTCACATTTTTGTGCATTTTGATGAAACATAGGGGCTAGTCCTGCTTGATCTTGGAGGCCAAACAATCACTTAACTCAGCCAAAAGCCCACTAATCATAGGGCTCTTCCCAAACAGCAATACTCAATTTTGCTTCTCTAAGGAGCATAGCCTCATGCTCTGCCTGTCCAGAGCAGCAACCATGACTAAACTTGGAGCCCAACCTGAAGCCTTTCCCAACTGCAGATCTCAAGTAGTGGAATTGCCTGGCCAGGGAATTAATATATGTTGTGACCAGCCTAACCAGAAGTCATTGCTGTGCCCAGCCAACAGCTCTACCTGATAGAAGGGGCCTCTATTTGATGAATGGTGGCCTCACCAGTCAGCGGAACCCAGCCAGTAGCCACATCAAACATCAAAGCAAAGATAGTAGCCCACCCAACTAGAGAACTCACAACAAGCTTCACTTGCCCAGGGTCATCACCAGCTGGCCCTCCCAGAATCACATTCTAAACTAAGGAATTTCTATCTTTACCAAAGAAAAATTGTAAAGGCCAAAAGAGGAAACTCTTTCCTCAAATGCCCAGACAATAGTGCAAGAACACAAGAATTACAAATAATCAGGGTATCATGGCACCTCCAAAAGAAACTAATAAAGCTCTAATAATAAACCACAAATAAATGAAGATCTAGGAAATAACTGACAAAGAATTCAGAGTACTACTCAAAGAAGTTCAGTTAACTACAAAATTATACAGATAGAAAAATTAATGAATTTTGGACAAAATATACAAAAAAGTGAGAAGATGGACAAAGAAATAAACACCATATAAAAGAACCAGCTAGAAATCCTAGAGATTAAGAATACATTGACTGAACTGAAAAATCCAATAAAAAGCTTCAACAGCAGACTTTATCCAGTGGAAGAAAGAATCAATGAGCTGGAAGTTGGAGCATTTGAAATTATTTGGTCAGAGGAGCAAAAATACAAAAGAAGGAAAAAGAATTAGGAAAGCTTACAGAAGTTGTGGAACACTGCCAAGAGACCAAACGCTCATATCATAGGAGCTGAAGAAGGAAAAAGAAAGAATAAAGAAAGGCCACAAAGTATATTTAAAGAACTAATGACTGAACATTTTCCTAATCTGGAGATAGATGCCAATAATCATGTACAATAATCAACTTAACTAAATATTCTAATATTACTGAGCTATGGGACAAGGGGGACAAGTGAGATGGGACAGTAGTGCGGCAAAGAGCCAGTGACTCCTTTATTGGTGGCATTCAAGAGAACATGTCTAATATTAATAAATCATATTGATTAGCTAAGTAGAAAAATACTAGGGGGAGCATAATTAATTGAATATTTGAATTACCAGGTATAATCATGCCTCAGGGCTTTTACCTTTATTGTGTAGAAACCTCTGGCTCTAGATATCCTCTTTAGTAATTCCTACACTTTCCTTAGGTGACAAAAGTCACCCCTCAATGAAGCCCTTCCCCATACAAGCTAATATTTCACTCCTCCTAATATTTCATATTCCATTCCCTACTTCACTATTTTTGTTGGATATTACCACTATCCAACTGATTATATATTACATATAAATACATTATTTATATATTTGTTTATTGTCTTCTCTTCCACAAGAATTTACACTCCATACTGGCAAGGACTTGTACATGTTTGTTCAGTGCTAATTTATATCACTTCAACAGTGGCTAGTACATAGTAGGCCTGCATTAGATATTGGATGAGTAAATAAATGTATGTTGAATGTTATGTCTGAGGAGCAAAATGAAAGATGTGAAAAGGTGGCATATAGGCCTGCTTTTTTGTCATTAAAAACTTTGTTTTCCTATGATTTTTTAGTTAGCATTCATTCACTCTGAAAAGTACATTAAAAAGAAGTTGAACTAGGTAAAAAATAATTAGGAATTTTTTCTAAAAAAATATAAAGCCTGAAAAATATTTATATAGTCCCTTGGAAGTTTCTGGAGATATGAAAATTTAACCTGTTTTCATGCCTGAAATAAAGACGTAAGTCTTAAAGAATGAGGAAATTGGGAAGATTAGCTATTGGACCTGCAACTTAAGACAATGTCAAATGCTTCACAGAAGAGTGACTGGCCAAAGTAAATTAAAAACAGAGTCTAAAGAGATAAATAAGTGAAGATAATAAGTAATCTTAGGATTACCTTTTAGCTCTATAAAAATCAGCCAGAGTAAAAACATTGTTATAATTTTTTCCTTATAACATAAAGCAATATATTCCCATTGTACAACATTTAGAAAACAGGAATTTACAAAAAGATGAAATTTAAAATCATCCATAATCCTGATGTTCAGAAACATATATGGTGGACATCCTTTCATTTCTATCCCTACATGTGTGAATGTATTTATATGTGTGTGTTTACATGTTTATGTATGCCTGGATATGTGTATAAATTTCCTTTTATTTTCAAATTAGAATTTGTATACAAACACTTTCAAAAAGCAAGGTTAGAACACCTTCTTTCTTTCTCTTACCAAACTGGCCAGCATTTGTATTTTAATGACTTCCTAGCTCCTATTGACTGAAGGTAGATTGCGGCTATTGACTTTAAGGTTAAAGTTTCCATGTCACTTGTTGCTATTCTCCTGGGGCAGCATGTCCCCAGACAATGTTTCTTTTGGGCATGTTTTGTCTAAGTGCCTTCTCACAATAACCCACTAAAGATCTATCAATCTGAGTGGGGAAAGCTGATCCTTGAAAAACCATACCATGCTCCTTGAGATACCCTTTGAACTAGGATCTTGTAGAAACTTCAAGGTAGGTATGAACTTCCCTGCCAAGAAAATTTCTCTCTGCTGTTGATAAAGAGGAACATTTCAGATAAGAACTGTTTGTTTATTAAGATAGTCACATGGGATCCAAATAAATGAGCTCAACAAAAAAACAGCTTTTCAAAACAGAAAGTCATTTTTTAAAATTATTATGCTCCATTTTTATAAGTGATCAGATATTAATTTTCTCCTTTCTAGTTTTGTTTCCTTCATTCTCTCTCATAGATCCTGCACAAAATAGCTGATCTTGTCATAACATAGGAAAAATTAACTCACCTCCAAGCCTATGCATAAATAGAGGAAACAAAAATAACAGTGTTAATGCATTAGATTTATCATTTTTCTCCTTTCATTCATCAGAAGTATATGAAATTGTACCCAACTGAAGCCAGAACAAAGGCAAATTCCCTGTAACATAACTGACATTAAAATTCCAAAGTGAATTCACATCAATGTCAGAATGGCATTTAATTATTGCTGCATATAAAATCTTCATATTATAAATGCCTATATTGGCCTAAAAAATAAAGTTCTTCACCTTTGCAAAAAATCATAAACCTGCTTTTCTGCGATTTAAGCACAGCCATTCATACATGAAAATATATAAACCCTTTAGTACCAACTGACATCTTTACTTGCAATTGAATTCATTTAAACAACAACTTTAGCAAAGCTACTCCTCAATTTCTTAAAGTATCGACAGTCTGAAATCCAATTGTGTTAAACTCACATGCTCACAAATGTTCGATGTCAGCATTATTTATTTGTTTATTTACTTATTTGTTTGTTTTAGACTAGTCAAGTGCAGTCGTGGGAAGGGGGGAAAGTAGTAGAACAAGGAGTTCAATCTGTAACTGACTATGAACAATCAAGTGAGATAACTCACTATCTTCGGACCAGCTCAATGCCAGCATTTTTACTGCCCAAATTAACTATAGATAACTGTTTGTTGCAATGATATTTTTTTCTTTGTGTATTTTCTAATTTAATAAAAATACACATGTTTGGATTTGACTGGAAGAGAACCACCCTTCTGTCTTCTGAGGGAGTATTTCTTAGCATAGCTTAGATCTAAATGTGTATTTCACTTCTAATTTTTACATAGTAGTTAAAATGGTCCCATCCCCCTTTACTCTAGAAAATCATGTCAAAGAAGAGAATAAGAAGCAGAAATGAACTACCCTCTTAAGAGAAATGGAAGATATTTATAACCAAAATTACAATGTGTAAGAAACTATCGCAAATGTAGTGAAGGCAAAATGGGTATGAAAAGATCACCAGAGTAAAGAAAACTACAGATGCCATTAGTGCAGAGCTGCCCACAGGTAATGGCACACCTTGAGGGGGAAAATCCAGAATCTCATATCAGAAACAATAAAAATGTAGTGTTGGAACTGGTGTTAGATTTTTTTCCTGCTCCATAGGAAGCCTTCTGTTAGGAAAAGAAATTCTGGATCATAAGGAGCCCTGTAGCTGCAAATCCTGATGGTAGAATAAAAAAGATAAATAGTTCACCAATAGGATACAGTTTTGCATCCTAAGAAAGTTCTACATGAATTGGGGGGAATCCCTGCTATTTGGTTATGTGTGCTGTTCACTTTTCCAGTAACTATTCTGTAATTAAATCATCTTGTTAAAACTCATCCCATTCAGAAGTGAGAAATAATAAACAGTAACCAGAAACCACTGGGGGAAAAAAAAAAGAAAAAATAACAAGAAAAATATACAAATGAAGAAAAATATTATGTTTTCACAGATTTGAATAACTTACAAAAGTCAAGAAAAGTTGTCAAAGTAGAGATACCATAACTCAGGGTAGCAATGGTGAGACAGGAGGACACAAGATATAAGCTAACAGGTCTAAACAAAAACATCAAAAGGATAGGAAAATCATAACAGAAATAAAGGCAACATTTATGCAGACATAAATGAAAATACCAAATCAATAAGAGTAAACAAAATAAAAATGTAAATGTTTATAGAGAATAGGGAAGTCAAAGGAGATACTACATGAATATGACTATTCCTAAGGGAGAAAATCATTGTTCACAGAGAAAAATGTAGTTAAAGTTACAAATTTGGAAGTTTTCTAAAAATAATAAAAGTTGAATTTACAAATTGGAAGAGTGTACTGTACCCCAGAGAAATACATTTTAATTACAATGTTTATAAGCAATAACAGGTATCCTGGTAAAATTACTGGACTTCAAAGATACAGAAAAAAATAAAGAATCCTTTGTGCATCCACAAAAAAAAAAAAAAAAAAGACAGAGGGAAAGACTTGATTAACCCATAAGAAAAAAATTCAAATTGTCCCCAGACACACTGTCAGCAACATCTTTCCACAACAGCATACAATGGGGCAATACCCAAATCTCTCAGGATAAAGACATCAAGATCCAAGTATAACATACCTAACACACTGTTGGTCTCAGACCAAGAGTGTTGTTGGGCAAAACACAATATCTGGATAATAGTAAGTAGATGACTATATAAATGAACTTTGTGATAGTATGTGTTAATTAGTTTGATTTCCTAGTGGACATCCAAAAGAGGGTATCTGTTATACTTAGAGATATGAAAATAGAGTTTAGGGGGAAAGAGGTCACATTTAGGAATAATGATAAATTAGATAAAAGTGTAATCCAAGAAGTATATACAAAGCTTAAACAAAAATAACATTTAAGAACAACATCTTTTCAGAACCAGACTCCATTACACAAAGTAATGACACAGACAAAAGTAGGATAATTCTATCTGCTAGGCCCTGTCATAAGTCTTTTACACAGGCCAACTCATTTAATTCTCACAAGAACCATGAAAATATGCATTATTATTATTATTACATCTAATTTACAGACAAAGAAACATCTGAGACATAAATTTTTTAAATCATTTGCCCACGTAGCTATTAACAGTGCATCCTGCATTTGAACACGGTTCGGTTTCACACATGTAGTTGCTTCCATTAGAGACGGTCTATTTGGAGTAGGCAATGAAGGGAAAGAGCATTTCAAGGCATTCAAATCAACAATAATGTTGGACAATATAGAAAGATCAAAGAGTATTTGGTGATAAGGTAGATTTTTGTAACGGTTTAGAACATAATCTCAGTGAGTATTGAAGGCAGAAACCAGACTAGGATGAAAAGAGTAAGTGTAGGCAACAAAAATGAAATAATAAGTAGCAAATCAGAAGCATTTGACAGGGAAGAGGAGAGATGACAATCTGCTAACACGTTTTGCATTTTCTGTTTTTTCTCTATAAGGGAAGTCTAAACATGAAACCATTACTTTGGCTTAATTTAAGAAACACACCTCAATAATATACATATACGAAGCATTTAAATTTTATCTTCCTGCCCTAAAGAGTGTTTTATTGACTTATAGACCACACAGTATATAGGGAACAGCTGCAAAATGGATACTTGGAGCATAAGCAACATAGAACAGTAGGCTTTTCCTAGACTTGTCTTGCTACTAGGTAAACCTATTTACATAACTATTTTTGTTTCCTGCTTCAAAGCTTTGGGGTTTTGTTCTTGTTGATGTTATAGTTCATCACGTTGTTTGCTTAAAATAGTTATCTCTTGGGCTAAGGGATGAAATATTCAAAAAAACAGAATAATGATCTCAGTAACTAAGAAGCTAAAAAAATCTGATTTTGACAGATATCACAATCAGAGTAACAATCCACAGATCAATTAACTGTGCTTTTACCTAAATGAGAAGTGGAGTTTTGAACTCTGTTGCCTCGTCTTTGGTTACCTAGCAATACTGCCCAGTAACGGTCTGTCTTTCCAAGCTGAGTCAAATAAAGCAGGTCCACATATGCTGCAGATTTCAAAATTGCAAATTTACATTGTAGCTTAGGCCCCTTGAGGCATTGAGTCACATATAATAGTGATGACATACTCAAGATGTTTAGGTACATTTCTCCAATAGTGCAGAGGGAACTTCTTTTTAAAAATCGCAAAAATAATTGGCCAGCTGTTGGAGCACTTCCTTGATTAGTTTAAAGATGATTTCTCTCCTTCTCTTGTTGGAGGCAGCTAGTTACTTTTTCCCAGCCATCTCCCCTTTTAAGCCTCTTACAGCATCTGGGAGATGAACTGAGAAGAGATTTTGTATTTGTGCTGTCACAAAACAATCTGTCACTACTCAGAAACAGCAGAAAATATGTATGTAAAGCATTATATATAAAAGAGGCTATCCTACAGTTGGCAGGAGAGAGATGTGTGAACAGACACAAGATTGTGTTATTCATGCCAGCAATGGAAGACATGTAGATCCTTGTGGAATCAAACTCTGCTCAAAGATCCCATGCCACACAAACTGGTATTAGAGGTTCTAAATTGGAACAAAGCCCTTACTGACTTTAGGCTCTTGGTAGTATGACCTTCACCCATGCAATCCCTTCTAACTCAAGAGAGATTTTTGCCATGAGTTTTCTATAAGAGCTAAAATAGCTAACTAGAATCTCTAAAAGGTAAGAATCTAATCTTAAGCACCCTTTTCTTTTCTTTTCTGAATCCCCAGCACATCACACAGTCTGGCACATAATATATACTCAACAAACAAATGAAAGTTAAATATTTCTCAACTCTCTCTGCTACTATATATACACATAGTGTTAATTCTGTTTTCATTACACCAAAAGTAATGTCTCTTTTATGATTGATCTAATCTTCAGAAAATCCCCACATATATTATAGGATATACATTTATCAATTGCTTCTCATTAAGACTTTCATCCCTATAAGTATAGAACCCACCTTCTTTTTCCACTTACCCATAGGACATCATTGTTACCTTATAGTTATTCTTTTCACTCCTCTCCACGTTTCCTCCCCAACTGTACCAAAACACAAGCATCAGTCTGATCCTCCCATCCTTAAGGCACTATTGCTAGTTTCAGCAATGCTATTTCTTCTGTTTTTCCACCTCTAAGTGGGTCAGAACAGCTGAGATTAGGGGTTGGAATAGCCAGAAGGGGAAGAGTTGAGGCCAGTCTTGGAGAGCAGTGCATGATTAACATTTGCTTATGTAAAGTCATGGTCATTCTCTCATCCTTATGAGGATTCATCAGAATCACTGCATGTACTACTTGGGTAGATGTATTTAACTTAAAGAAATAAAGTTTTATATGTGCTTAATAGTACCAGCATCTGCACGTCAACAGCATATCATTTATAAATATCATGAAATCACAAAAGGAGTCAAAATGGCTAACTAGATGCAGCTATTATGTACTGCCTCCATAGAGAGGAACCAGAATGGTAAGTAGATATTCATACTTCAAATAGATTGTCTAAGAGAGAATGCCAGGATTCAGCAGAGAAGTGAGGAGAAGCACAGAAAGTGAATAAGAAGAGTGAAGCTAGGCAGCTTGCTCAGTCGGGATCAGCTGGGAGATGGGAGAAACTCTTGGATATGAGGAAAGAGTAAGAGGGAAACCCCCAAATCTCCACACCCCACCACGGGTTTTGGGAATCTTTACTATGGGAAAACCCATCAGCATATGTGGCCCATAGGCCTAAAATAGGGAGCTGCTGGGAGATTGCACAGAGACATTGCTCCAGAAAGGTAATTCACACAGAGGCCCACAGGGACCCAAGCCCAGAGCAGCTAGCTTCAGCTTGACACCATTCTGAGAGGCTAGCTGTTGGAGATCTATGTACTTTCCGGAGGTCAGACTGATGTGGCCGCTGCTGCTGCTGCTGCTGTTGCCAGGCCAAGGAGGAAGAGAAAAGACTGGAAAGTCCCACATACACCTAAGAAAATTTCCACTGCTGCTGCTAAAGCTGCTATGAGACCAAGGTGTAAGCTGACTGCACTCCCCAAAGCTACTTGCCCATGCTGCTCTATTTGAAAGGGCTCCACCTGCCCTGGTGTCAGGCCCACAGCAGGCATCATTCTGAGAGTTTAGCCACCAGGGGTCTGCATCCTGATCTTAGGCAGGGATTGGGTTGATGCTGATGCAGCTGCCACCAAGCCAAAGAGAGAGAAAGGAGACCAAGCACTGTCATGCATCCCTAGGATAAATCTACTGCCACTGCTACGGGCTACTGTGAAACCAAAGCACGAGCAGACTGCACTGTACAAAACTACTTGTCTATGCTGCTATAGCTGAGAGGAGCCCTTAGCCCACAAATGATCATTCTACTGGCATCCAGAGACCACTCTACCTCTGCTTACACAACCAGTGCCTACAGGTACTGGGAACAGGTCTGCTGGCTTGTACTCATCCCCACAGTCCTCAAGCACATCATCCATAGGCCTAAAAATTTCCCATCCCAGTCTACCGCTATAAGCATGTGATATATCTTGTTGGGGGTCTGAGATTGGGCCAACCCAGTGTACCAGTACCACCACAGCTGACACCCATTCACATGCACAAACAGCAGGCCAGTGGACTGGCTTGTCCAACCTGTTATAGCTGCCACCAACATCAGCAAGGAACTCTTGGGTTCCAGTGCATTGTTCTACCACCGCCATTTTTGTCACCCAAATCACAGAAGCTGCCTAAGGGCCTGAGAATCCACCTTTATACCTGGCCCAACACTGCAAATATCTGAGCAAGCCACTGAGAGGCGCAAGAATCAGCCCTAAGCCACTCTGAGCCAAAGAACAGGCATACTCAGCTCACTACTGCCACCACTGGGGCTTGAAAACTGGCCCACCTGGCATTCTAGACCCCAGGGAAACTTCACCACAGCCTTCACTAATAACCCTACCCTAAGCCACTTAGAAAATCACAGATACCACTGATGCTGTGTACTACTGAGGAAATCATGGAGAGATCACACTTCTACAAGTACCCAAAATCAAAGCCAAGAAGCCCTCTTCAGCCAATAACATAAATACGTCATCAGAAAGAAATCCTCCTCTAGGAAAGCAATTTTAAAAACTTGGAAGTAGCTATTGTTACACCAGATGTGCAGATATAAATATAACAACACAAGAAATATGAAAAAAGCAAGGTAATATGACACATAACAATTCTCCAGCAACAGAGCCCAATCAAAAAGAAACTTATGAAATCCTGGACCAAGAATTCAAAATACTAATTTTCAAGATGCTCAGTGAGATACAAGAGAATTCTGAAAAATAATACAAAGAAATTAGAAAAACAATTTAGGATATGAATGAGAAATTTACCATAGAAATAGATATTTTTTAAAAAAAACCAAATAGAAATTCTGGAATGAACAATTAATTGAAAGACATGCCAAATACATTTGAAAAATTCAGCAATAGCCTAAATTAGGCAGAAGGAAAAATCTCAGAGCTTGAAGGCAGGTCTTTTGAAATAACACAATCAGATAAAAATTTTAAAAAAGAATTTTAAAATTGAGCAAAGCTTTTCTGACATTTGGCACAATGTAAAGTAATTAAATATGCATACAAATTATTAGTATCCTGGAGGCAATGAAAGTATTTAGAAAATCTTTTTAATAAAATAATAGGTGAGAACTTCCCAGATCTAATAAATGAATTAGACATTCAGATACAGGAGGCTCAATGATCCTCAAGCAGGTACAATGCAAAAATGTCTTCCTCATGGCACATTATAATCAGCTGTCTAAAGTCAAAGACATAAAGTAAATCCCACAAACAGCAAGAGAAAATCACCTTGTCACCTATAAGAAAACTCACCTGAATAACAGTGGATATCTCAGCAAAAATCTTCCAGGCCAAAAGAGAATGGGATGACATATTCAAAATGCTGAAAGAAAAACACTATTAGCCAAGAATAGAATATCCAGCATAATTAATCTTTGTAAATGAAGGAGAAATAAAGGCTTTCTCAGCCAAGCAAATGCTGAGGGAATTCATTGTCACTAGACAGGCCTTATAAGGAAATGCTTGAGGGAGTTCTACACCTGGAAATGAAAGAACAATATTTGCTATCATAAAAACACACAAAAGTATCAAACTACTGATAAAGCAATCACACAAAGAAAAAGAGAAAGGGCTCAAATAGTACTACTTCAGAAATCCACCAAACCACAACAACAAATAAGAAGAGATTAAAAAAAGAATATATAAACAACTGCAAAACAATTAACAATATGACATGAACAGAGCTTCACATATCAATAATAACCTTGAATATAAACACAATAAATTCTTCACTTAAAATATATAAAATGGCTGAATAGACAAAAAACAATCCAATTATATACTACTTACAAGAAATTCACCTTATCAGTAAAGACACGTATAGACTGAAGTAAAAGAATAGAAAGAAATATGCCATGAAAATAGAAACCAGAAGCAAGCGGGAGTAGCTATATTTATACCAGATAAACCATGCTCCATGCTCATAGATCACAAGAATCAATATTATTAAAATGATCATATTGCCCAAAGCAGCCTAGATTCAATTCAATCCCTATCAAAATACCAACCTCCTTCTTCAAAGAATCAGAAAAATTATCCTAAAATTCATATGGAACCAAAAAATAGTTGAAATAGCCAAAGCCATCTTGAGCAAAAAGAACAAAGTTGGAGGCATCACATTACCTGACTTCAAAATAGATTACAAGGCTATAGTCACCAAAATAGGTCATTGGTATAAAAATAGACACATAGACCAATAGAACAGAACAGAGAACCCAGAAGTACAACCATATATTTACAACCAACTGATCTTTAACAAAACTTACATACTGGGGAAAGGACATCTGTTCAATAAATGGTGATTGTGAAATTGGATAGCCACATGCAGGAGAATGAACCTGGACTCGTCTCTCACCATATAGAAAATCACTTCCAAAAGGATTAAAGATTTAATGTAAGACCCAAAATTATAAAAAATTCTAGAAGAAAGCCTAGAGAAAATTCCCCTGGACATTAATATAAGCATAGAATTTATAACTAACACCTCAAAAGTATAGGCAACAAAAATTAAAATAGACAAATGAGACATAATTAAACTAAATAGCTTCTGCACAGCAAAAAAAAAAAAAAATTAAAAGACTGAAGAAAAAACCTGTTGAATGGGAGAAAATATTTGTGAACTATACATCTGACAGGTGACTGATAGCCTGAGTATACAAGAAACTCAAGCAACTCAACAGGAAAACAAACAAACAAATAATCCCATTAAAATGTGGGCAAAGAATGTGAACAGACAGTTCTCAAAAGAAGACATATAAACAGTTGGCAAGTATGTGAAAAAATGCTCAGTGTTAATGATTACAGAATTGCAAATCAAATCCACAATAAGATGTCATCTTACCCAATCAGAATAGCTGTTAATTAAAAAAAAAATGACAGATGTTGGTGAGGATGCACAGAAAAGGGAACACTCACAAACTTTTGGTGGAAATGTAAACTAGTATACATAGCCACTATGAAAAACAGTATGAAAATTATCCAAAGAAGTAAAAACAGAACTACCATTCAATCCAGCAATTCCACTAGTAGGTATCTACCCAAAGGAAAATAAATCAGTATATCAAAGAAATACCTGCACTCACATGTTTATTGCAGTACTCTTCACAATAGTGAAGATATGGAATCAACCTAAGTGCCTGTCAATGGACGAATGAAGAAAATGTGGTATATATACAGAATGGAATATTATTCAGCCATAAAAAAAGAATGAAATCATGTCACTTTCAGCAACATGGATGGAACTGAAGCGCATTATCTTAACTAAAATAAGACAGACACAGAAAGACAAGTGTCACATGTTCTCATTCACATGTGGGAGCTAAAAATTCTGATTGTATGGAGGTAGAGAGTGGAAAGAGAGAGAACAGAGACTGGGAAGGGTGAGTGTAGGGGAGAGGGGAGGAGGAAGAGAAGTGGGTTAAAGGGTACAAACATGCAGTTAGATAGAAGGAACAAGTTCAATGTTAGCTAGCAGAGTAGGTGACTACAGTTAAAGAAAAATGCATTTTACTCAGGAGATGAACACCCTAAATACTCTGACTTAATTATGCATTTTATACATGTAACAAAATTTCACATGTACCCCATAAATTTGTAAAATTAAAAAAATTCATAACTCCAGCCTTTGCAGGTTGACAGCAACTCTAGACTAAAGGAAAATCAAGAATTCTTTTTTTTTCATAGTGATTTATTTATGCTAATTTTTTAGTTTGTTCCTTTGCTAGCAGTCCTAAGTGCAGAGATTGTAACTACATTATAAGATGGTGATGTCATTACACATGTGTACATGATATTACAATTTTTTCTTATGTATTATCTTATTTGAATTTGATATTATACAGAATAATATTGTTGACTCATTTTCTTTTATAGAAAAAAATCACAACGCAGAGTACTAACCACCATACCATAACAGCCTATAGAAAAAAATCAAATCTCTGCCTGGCAGAACTTGAACATACAAAAATATGACAGGGAATTTTTAAACTTGCCATTCTAAGAAAGTTATTTATGCTCTCTAAGCCTCAGTTTTCATTTTTCTATAAGAGGTATAGCAATAGTACCAACCTCATAAGGTTGTCTGAAGACAAAATAAGCTAATGTGTGAAGGTTTATTAGAATAGTATCTAATACATACAAATATTAGCTGTTTTTGTTTTGCAGCATCAGTACTATAATATTAATAATTATTCTTAATTATTATTAATAATTATTAAATATTATTATTTTCAAAGGAGTTTTCTTAGAGAAATACCATAGCCTTGACTTTACAAACAGACTTTTATGGTGATATCTCTGCAAAGAGTTTATTTAATGGATTTTGATTTTACACTCAAGTTGAAACAAGTATAAATAGAACATCTCTTTGTGTTTTTGCTGTTGTCTGAAAGGTGCTATTTTAAAAAGTCCTTTCTTGTAGGCAGCTGAATAAAATCTAAAAATCTTGGCTTGCTATGTCATCCACCTATGCTAGTTATTATTAAATTGCAGACTTTCTTCATTTTCTTCATAGGCATTTTCAGCTATGACTCATAATGTTTTAAGATTTATTATAATCATTTAATTTTTGTGATTACATAGGGCCAAGTGTATCCTGTATGCTGAATTTTATATCCTATCTTTTTATAATTTAACACATAATTCCTAACAAAAGATTGTGGCATGGACTGCATGTCAAAGGCGGTACTATATTACAAGAGAACATTCAAATTTAAGTTTTATATTTCTAATTCCAAGTAATTTCATCTTCATTAATAGATTAAACTTGAGGCAAAATATAGATTTTCAGGCTTTGTTATGACACTATATTCTTCAAAATGTGTTGTCCTGCTCTCAATGGGAAAAATACAACAACAAGTCCCTCAACTTAGCCTACCTTAACTCTGCCCCTGAACTATTCAAAAAGGAAAACAACTGTTTTTAAGCCACCTGTTAAGTGGGCAAAATATGTCTTTAGTCCTGTGTACATACCATTTCACTGCATGAACAAACTCTCTCTATCTGCCTTTATACATTTGGCAACATTGGCTGCTCTGGCCTTCAGATCTAAGCTAAGATTACTGCTGTTACACAGCACTAATTTTCATTTGTGTTGTTACACGACCTCTCATCCTTTACATTTATCAAATGTGAGTCAGACAGTAGTCCACCAAGCTCCAAGAGACATGTAGGATACTCAATGTGGGAGACAAAAATCCCCCAATCCCCTTCCATACCCAGGGCATGTTCAGAAGGGAACAATTCAAAGCTCAGTGATAGTACTCTCCAAAACATCCTTTTCTAACATCCAACTTGACATTCAGGAATTTTTACTTAAACTAGACGAGGAGTTGATTCACAAAGTGGAATCAGCCACTTCCCATGAAACACTTGCATAATGGCCTCTCACGTAATTTTGAAATATTTCGAAGGATCCAACAAAACTGACTAAAATCATTCAATTGCAAAATAATATTACCAATGCATGAAATACTATGGAAATATTGGTAAGAGGAGACTTAAGTTTTGCTAGATAAAACTCAAAAACTTCACAGGTCAAATTGCCAGTAGAAGATCCCACAGAAATTGGAACTTTGTTAACTTTCAGGAATCTGTGTATTTTAAGTAAGGAGGCTATGGAAAGGGTAGTGATTAATGCAACATGATGTAAATAATTATAGATTTTTCAAACATCAGTTGGAAAAAGTTATTTAAAAGGAGACCATCTCAGTTTTGCTCAGATTTCTTCACATCACTATGCCCATAATAGAGAATAAGATCTATTTATTAGCAAGAAAGGACTCAAAAATGAACATATTTACTTTTTGCTCACTAATTCCATGCATATAAATTTTCATAGGGTGTAAATTCAAAATGAGCTAAGCATGCAGACGGAGGATCAAAGGGGAGAGAAAGCACCACAGGAAAAATTCTTGAGGCTCCAAGAAAGCTCCACCTGTGCTAAAACTGCAGTCTGTCTTTGAGCAGTTGTTTCTTTTAGCCACACTAATTGTTCTTTGCCATGCAACAAATACTGGTTGTTCTCCATTTATGTATGTATTTCCCACTACAGATTCAGAGCTATGTTCGAACTCCTCTAACCTTTTTCATGAAACTTCCCTTTGTTCTCTCCCCCAAGGTCCCTTTCTCCTTTCTTTTTTTTTTCTTTTCTTTTTTTTTAATAAAAATCTATTTTCTCCCACCACTCAATGCACCTTCATCCCTTCTATTCACCTCCTGACAATCTTCAGATAGTTTTCCAAATTGAGCCCTACACATAACCCCAGTGAATAACTTCATCCTTTCCTTTTCTTTTGCGATAAAGCCAAATGCCCTTTGAGGTTTCATACTAGCAGCTTGGGCAAAACTGGAATATTGGCACCTAGCAAAGCCTCATCAAAAAATTCTCCCAGGTTTGACAAACTAACTTCTGTCATTTATTTATAAAGAAAAGGGAGGAAAAATACATTTCTTTTTATTTCTAATGGTGTATGGCAAAACAATTATTTTATACTATCTGACAAACTTTATACCACATCATCTGTTCATTGCATTAGAAAAATAATTTTATACTGGGCACCATCTGCAGAAAGCATAAAAATGTTCAGACTATCTTAAGCTGGTAAGTAATCTGTAGTGAAGATGTCTAATAAAGTCAATCTTTGATACTTCAACCTGTCATTAGTTATAGAATGACTATCTTGGCCTATCTAAAATTGAATTTTATTCATCTCTTATCAGGTTTAGGTCAGTGTTACTTATTTCACAAAATTCACTACTTTATGTGATTTTGTAGAAAAGAAATGCAATAACTACTTACTTTTTATAATAGCAATGAGAATACAAGCTTAGACATAGGTTATTTCATGTGCTAAGATTAAGCAATCATGCTGAATGCAAAATAGGAATAAAATGCAAATAGAATTACTACTGATAAAAGCAATTTAAGTCATGAATTTGATCCACTGCAATAATAAATCAGAAAAAAATAAATACATAATTTTTCTTTTGAATAAATTAGAAATAATCATCATCAAAAAGCACTTGCTAAACTTTTAGGGTATAAATTAGCACAAACATTTTCAAGGCTATTTGAAAATATATCAAGAATATTAAAAATGCAGTCATGTATTGATGGGCATTTGGGTTATTTCCACAACTTTGTAATTGTGAATTGTGCTGCTATAAACATTTGAGTGCAAGTGTCTTTTTTATAGAGTTTCTTTTGTGGTATATGTATACCATGGAGTACTATTCAGCTATAAGAAGCAATGGTGATATAGCACCTCTTGTATTTTCCTGGATAGAGCTGGAACCCATTCTACTAAGTGAAGTATCCTAAGAATTGATGGACAGGCACCACATGTACTCACCAGCCAATTGGTTTCACTGATCAACACCTAAGTGGACATATAGGAACAACATTTATCTGGTGTCGGGTAGACGGAAAGAGGGAGGAGGGATGGGTATATACATACATAACGAGTGGGATGTGCACCATCTGGGGGATGGTCAGACTTGAAGCTCTGACTCGAGGTGGGGGGCGCAAGGGCAATATATGTAACCTTAACATTTGTACCCCCATAATATGCTGAATTAAAAAAAATAATAAAAAAATATTAAAAATGTTTCTGTCCTTTGATTCAGTACTCCAGATTAACAAAGATGTATCAATTACTTATATTTGAAGATGTTCAAGGCTTTATAATTGAAAAAAGCTAGAAAAAATGTCTTGTCTAATATTAGGTTAAATAATTTACCTTGTACACTTAAAAGAAGATGTTATACACATTTTGAAAATCATGTTTTGAAGGAATAGTCACTGATATTGAAAAATGCTCTGAAGTGAAGAAAAGCTGACACAAAATTGTTTGAAAAAGACTGTTCCCATATCTCTATGTAAGCATATTAAAATGTATGGCTAGATCAATACGGAGATAAAAACAAGAGAACAAGCACTGGAAAAAACTTGATCAAGTGATCAAGTTTGTAACAGTGGTCATTTCTTGTTAATAGATATATCATAATTTTTGTTTATATTCTTCAATAAGTATGTATTAATTTTATGATCAGAAAGGAAGAAAGGTTCATTTTAAAACAGTCAAAATGATGTAGATACAGGTGGAGAGAACAGAGTTAATTGAATAATAAATGGAAGTGAAGGAGAGAGAAATGAAAACGAAGGGAGAGAGAAAGAGGGGAGAAGGAAGGGTAGAAGAGACAAGGGGACAGGGAAGGTGGAGGCAAACAGTGGGTACTCCAGTATGCCCAGCTAGAGAGTGCTTAGGAATAATGAACTGTCTGGAAAAGGTGAAATTTTAAATTCTTTAATCGTTAGATAAAATTATGAGAATAGTGTATTTGAACTTCCTGTCACTCCTAGAATTATCAACATTCATTTCAGGCTTTTAAATAAACACTATAAATACAGTATTTATTAAAAAAAACACTATAAAAACACTATTTCACGCCCCATTACCTTCTCTTGAACTAGTTATTTTTAATGACTTTAGTATTAACAGATATGTTCCTTCCCAAGTCATCATGGATATTAGAGAGAAGAAATTATCACTCTCTTGTAAAAATGGGACATTTGTTGAACTTACACTATATGACAGCCACAACTAGGTATTCTGCAGCAACCATACAACAAAGAGATTATTATCTCCATGTTATAGTTTATCAAATTGAGGTTCAGAGAACCTAAATCTTTTATGTTAAATTGAGAACTTAAGACATCGCTCAGAGTCACACAATTTGAAATTTTCAGGTTATAGTATATCCCTGTTTTCTTTGACTGTTCTTCCTCACCACAATGCCTTCACTTAATGAGCTTACTACTTGATGATTCTTTGTCCTGGTCTATAAGCATCCTCTACATGTCTCTGGGCTCTTACTGTGACATCATAAAAAAATTGCAGTTTTGCCTTATTTAGGGGATATTTCTGTTTTCTATGTTATTATCTCCATCCCATAACCAAGAGGACTATCTCTATTTATTGTGAAAAGTTATCTAAGAATCACTCGATTTGTGCTCTGGTCTACAGCCAAAATAATTGCAGTAGATTTTATAGTGTACCATCTAGATCTCCCATCCAGATCTGAAACACGTATTGCCCTAGTTTCTAAGAGTATTGACAGTTAAAAAAGTTCTCAGGTGATTACATCTCCAGGACTTACCCAAAGTCATGCTCCATTTTCTAGAACCATGTGCTTCCAATGACTGGTTCCTATGAGACTATAAAGACTTTTATATCAATCTCACACAGCTTCTAAATGTTATCCTAACCCCAGGGCTCCCAGTAAGATTGGTTGATGCCTCTTCTATAATGTCATTGCATTTAAATTTCTCTCTACCAGATCCTGTTTTCTTCACTCACAGGCAAATTTACTTAAAAAGTAGATTACCAACCTCTTCCAGTAGAGAATTTTACTCAATGGACCAGGGAAGGACTTAAGTAATTTGTCATTTCAAAAGCCACCCCAGTGATTTTTAATAATGATGGCCATAAGAGTAATTGAAAAACAGGAGCCTAGAATCTAATCCATAATTTTCCAAGTCCAGAAACTTGGTTCTGCCAGTAAGCCCTAAAGTGATCAGGATCAGAGCAACTAACTCACAATATACTTGACCATATTAGTAATGCATTAATTTAAAATGAGAGATAGAGTTATAGAAAGACTAATCAGTGAGTCAGTTAGTTCTCACCTATAGGAAAATTGACGTGAAAGATGATAAAATTATAATCAGAAGATTGCTTTGTGAGCCAGGCCAGTGGTGTGGGTGATATTCATGACTTGTGTCTCTGACACAGAAGGCTTGATGCTGTGGTCTCCATGGAGGAGTCTACCTGTCCAGCAGCCTACATCATCTTAGTGCGTTAGCTGGAGGATCTTGCCAGATACCTACCTTCGGAGTGCCCATTTTCCACAGACCATGTAGTCATCTTCTGTTAGAAGTACACTCTTCTTACAGAAAAGGTACTTTAAAATTGACATCTTTATTGGATTTACTGACCATTTTTTAGATTAAAGCAAATATATACAGTTCTGATTACTTTGACATATTTCCTTCATAGTTTAGTTCCCATATGATAGGTTCATTCCCAATTCCTAGGGATAGTTTTAACTATCTGTAAATATTTTTTAGTCATACGCTGCATAATAATTGTTGTAAACCTAGGCAAGCATTTAATCTCTGACTCTCTGAAATTAGAAAAACAATAAATGGCTTATTTGAAATTGCTTTGTAAATAAGAAAGTGATATATGTTTAATTATTTTTATTAATGTAAAGTTCCTGTAAGCAAAGAAATTCCAACTTTGCTGCAGGGTTTGGTAGCTTTTTCTATTGGATTGCAGTGTCTGGGAAGGGCACTGTGTGTTTTCACTTGGGAGATGAAGGCATTTCGTGTGCTCACACATACTGTGTACACAGCCAAAGTTAGATAAGATGAAATAGGATTTCTTTATACATTATAGGGGAAACTATAGAACCATCATCATCAGAGGCTAGCGAAGCACTTGATAACTAAAAAGAGCACCAGGTTTCCATCTTCTAGCAAAATAAGAAACCTCAAGGAGAATTAAAGTGACATGTAGACCCAGAAAAAATGAACAAAAGCAACAGATTTGGGTAAGAAGAGAAGTAGAATAGAAAACTATAAAGAGGCCCATAGAAAGCAGCTTCATTCCCCAGGACATTCACGTAAATAAGCTTCTAGAAAACACCTTTTTCTTCTCTTTTGTCCCCAACCAGTTGTTTAAAATAAATACATGGAGCCAAAAGTTCTAACATTTCAACTTCTGCTTATTGAGATTTAAATGGATTTTCATGAGTACAATATGTTAAATAGCCATGATTTTATGATATCTACTTGGCATGACAGTTTAATTTTTAGAAGATAAGGGAAAACAGCAATTCCATTCTGTAGAATTACTGAGGTAAAATAACCACTGAGAAAGTTATCACTGCAGTATCTTTTTGTAATATGTATCTACGACATCAGAGACTAAAACATTAGGAGATTTGGTGATAAAAAGAAAAATAACATGAAATTGAGAAAAGATTTCATTTGCACAAAAGCTGCTAAAGCACATAAACAAGAATCTTTAAGATGTTGTTCTGGTAGATTTTAACATTCAGGATATATTGTTCTCTCTAAAAACCCTCAGCAACTGGAGGATTTGCTGCTTAAAGGATGAAGGGCTCTATATACAATTCTTTTCACTGCTCTGACGCTAATTTACTGAAGGACTTTGGTAGCAAGTCACTTGCTCCAAGTCTCTGCGCCCTTATATTAATAATTTTTGAAACATGAATAAGCCCTACAAATCTGAGGCCTTAGTTAAACAAGTAGTATGTGGTAGATTAAAGACAGTAACAGAATCATTGCTATTGCTTCCATTGATAGGTGGAGTCACATTCTCTTCCAGTTGAATGTCAGCTGCCCTTAGGAATTGCATGTGTAGGAGAATGCAGAAATGATGTTTTGGAACTTCTGAAGTCAGGTCACCAAAAGCATTTTATCTTCCACTCGTGGCTCTTCGAACACTTGTGTGGAAATCGGTCACATGTAAAAACAGTTCCACTGACCTAAGACTGCCATACTGTAAGGAAGCCTTAGTTAGCCATATGGTCACACAGAGAGAGAAAAACAGCCAACCAACTTTCATGTGTTCCAGCCTCCCAGGCCATGTGCCAGTTATGTGCATGAAGATACTTTAGATGACTCCAGCCCCAACTACTATTTGACTGCAACTACATGAGAGAACGCAAACAAGAATTGCCCAACTGGGGAAAAAAAAAAAAAGAGAAAGAATTTCCCAGAGGACCCAGGCAACTCAAGATATATGAGGAATAATAATAAATTATTTTAAGCCACCAAGTTTGCAGTAGTTTACTACTACATAACAATAGATAATTTGAAAAGTATAAAAGCTTTGTAGAACTCTGGTTTTCTAGAGCAGATCTCTCAGATGGATTTTCTAGAACTCTAAGTCTCTTTGAGATGTTCTACAATAGATAATTATTTCTTAAAAAACATAATTTTTGAAATTTGCAAACTATGCAATGCTTGTACTCAGGGTGATGGGCAGTGACTAACTAGTTTTGTTATGAATTTTATATTGACCAATATGGAGGCAAACAGTGTAAGTGTTCATTGATTGAATCCATTCTTGGGCATGAGAGACTATTGACAATCACTGTTTTTGAAGGGGGTAATGTTAGGTTGATCACAATAACCTCTCCTTCCCAAATCACCTTCCTATATCACCAACTGATGTATGAGTATGAGTTAAGTTGATATTGCAATAGAAGTCAGAGGGAAATTTTCATTCTAAAGAAGAAATATTATACACTCTAAGTCAGCTGCACCTGTTTTTCTGCTGCTGTGCCCATTTTAATACATAGAATGTGTAGATTAGACATTAGTTTTAGTGGGACTTTTTAACTTTAATGATGACTATATTTTATAACAATGTATTATATTTTTGAAAATTGCTGAGAGAAGAGATGTTAAGTGTTCCCACAACAAAAAAACTATGTAAAGTAATATGTATATTAATTAGCTCAATTTAGCCACTCCACAATGTGTATATATTTCAGAACAAGTTGTTGTACAAATATAGTACAAAATAATATACAATTTTTTAATTTGCCAATTTAAAAAATAAATATATAAATAATGTTAAAAAATAAATAAATGCATGAATGAATTAAAAAATATAGTACCTTCACAGAGTTTTTTTAATTTTTTTTTAATTTTTTGTTATTTCAGCATATTATGGGGGTACAAATGTTTAGGTTATGTATATTGCCTTTGCCCCACACCAGTCAGAGCTTCAAGCATGCCCATCCCCCAGATGATGCGCACCCCACCCATTAGGTGTGTATATACCCATCCCGTCCTCCCCCTCCCATCTGCCCGACACCCAGTGAATGTTATTACTATACGTGCACTTAAGTGTTGATCAGTTAAAACCAATTTGATGGTGAGTTCATGTGACGCTTATTTTTTCATTCTTGGCATACTTAGTAGAATGGGTTCCAGCTCTGTGCAGGGTAATACAAGAGGTGCTATATCCCCGTTGTTTTTTGTAGCTGAGTAGAACTCCATGGTACATATGTGCTACATTTTATTAATCCACCCATGTATTGATGGGCACTTGGGTTGTTTTCGTATCTTTGCAATTGTGAATTATGCCCTGAGGGAGCTGGGAGCCTGGTGCCCTGTCCGCAAGTGGCTCACCGCTCACTGGCGGTGGCCGTCTCTGGGCTGGTGTTGGCAGGTCTCTCCAACTGAGGGGAAACCCCCAGCAGTCCGAGATGCAAGGGAGGGGAAATGTAACCGCTCCACCTACCTTGTCGCTGGTCTCCAAGCCTCTCGCTTGGCCTTTCTCCTTCCAGTTCTCCTCCGCAACTTCTTCCCATGGGGGTCTCCTGTAGTTTAAGACACCCTTCATTCCTACCCTCATGCGATCTATGTTTATTTTTTTCGCTTTCTTCTAAAATCTGTTTTTCTTGCAGAGACACTCTGGCTGGCGGTTTTTCTCATCCGGCATTTTGCCCCTCCCTCCCAGGAGAGTTTTTAATGCCTCTCCTCCCCAGCCATTGATTGGAATGCTCAGAGCTAGAATGGTCTTTACTTTTCTTGTTCAGTAGGATATGATCTACACATTTTAGTTTCTCTTCCAAATAGAACTCATGATTACCATATCCTGTTCTCTCTCCACAACTGTATGTTTATTGGACACACTGGGGGTGGAAAAACATCTTTTGGGCTTAGGTTGCTTGTCCATCTTAACCTGGCAGAAGATTTTACCTCACCTAGGTGTGCTGGACTAGGAGGTGGATGCAGTAAATATGTGAGATTTGGATTACCTCCCTTTGAGAAGGAGGTGAGTGGGTTTGGATTATTAGTGAGATTTTGAAATTGAAGATATGGGAGAAACAGTGTGTATGGAAATAGGGCAGTCAGAAAAGGGTAGTAGATATTTGTGGTTTGATTTTACGTCTATTTCTTTTATTTTTTTCTGACAATAACAAACTAATTTTCCTTTGGGAAATCATGTCTTTTTCAACCTCAGTCCATTTGGTTTGGGGGGTATTAACACTATCTCTACCTACAGGGATGGGCATTTGACTCAGGCCTGGCCAATCAGAACACTGTACCTCCCTGGCCAAAGTGGTGATTTAGGGATGGGCAGATGCCCTAATCAAATCTGTGAGATACAAAGTCAGATCCTTTGAAAGGGAAGCATCCACGCTTATTTAAATTGGACTTGGAGTTGTGAGGAGGTAAGTCTGGAGCATGTAGTGACGAATGTGCCAGCATAAGGGAGGGACATGCCTGAGGATGGAGCCAAGACAAAGGGAAGCAAAGGTGAGAGAATTCATAGAAGAACCCATTCTTGATGACACTGTTGAGCTGTTGGATTCAGCTGTGCCTAAACCCAGACTAGTTCCTAGAAGTTTTAGTTATGTTAACCAGTAAATTCCTTTCTCTGAACCTATTTGAGACATGTTTTCTTTCCTTGCTTCTTTCTTCCTTTCTTATTCATTTCTTTTGCTGAAAGAAGCCTATGAGAAGCTTCTATAATTTATGCAGCATTTTATGTATTATTGTCTCTTTCTCTCCCTCCTCCTTCCCTTTTGCTGAAAGGATCCTAAATACTATAAAAAAATCTGTATTCATGCACATATCTTGGAGCTAAAGATGACTTAAGTTTAGTAAAAAGGAACTTAAGATGCTATGCATGTAAACGAACAAAAGCTCTCTTAATATTACTGCATGCAGGTCAGGCACAACAACGTTTGGCTCTAAAAATCTAAGGTCAATACCTTTTCTTAATTCTCATGGTACGGGTCTTAGTTATGTTACTGCTGCCAATGAAGTTGATTGAAGGGCACTACTGGTACTTTGTCTATTATAGGAACTTAGGAAAGATATTAAAAGATATTGTACTGACATTTACAAATCACAAAAGTTCATTAATATATACCCAATGGAATATATGTGTGTGTGCATATATATATCTCCAAAGTATTGGTTTTCTCCTCCCTAGTAAGCAAATATTTTCTTTATGAAATTCTATGATCTCACAGGATAATGACCATTTAATATCACATTCCCACCTGCTGATTGATCTTCAGGGCTTGATGTGTAGTCAGTGGGCATCTACACCTACATTGTCTTACTACTTGTCTAGTCTAGTTCCGGCCTACCGATGATGGAACCTAACTTTCAAATGATACAATTTTAAAGGAAATGGGGTTTTGTTAAATAAAGTTGACTGACAGTCTGAAAATTTTCAAAATGTTGAGTGACCAGTGATTTTTTTTATTGTAAAAAGGAGGCTAGTCAGTCATTTTGATTAATTTTCTACTTAGTTTTGGTAAAAAAAATAATCAATCAGAGTTTGAGTTGAAAAGGAATGCAGAGATATTTCAGCCCAAATCCTCTTTTTTGGGTGAGGAGACACAGAAATATAAAATGGAAATGGTAGATGAAATGATTAACAATTTGAACTGCTTTTGGCACCCACAGAGTAGGAAGAAACTGAGCTATTCTCTCAGCTCACTTTTACCCTCCCTTTTCCTCTCTCAGTCTATTTCCATGGCTATATAATTTTGGAGTTGCACATTTCTCTCTCTTACTTTGTGTGTATATTACTTATTTTTGTTAATGTTGGTTTTATTTGTATGCTATCCAACCTGCCGGGCTCACTGGGACAGGGACTATATAAAATGTCAATTTGATTATTGCTCCATTAATGCTAATAAAAAAGATAATATCAGGCACTTTTTTTGGTGGAGGGGAAAGGGACAAAGGAACCCTAACAGCATATTTAGTCAGTGGGGCAGGAGAATTTGGAGTGGTTCCTCTTGCCTCCTACAAAGGCCCATCTTTCTCTTAACCTCCTTGATTCTCAAGGAGGGCTGCGTAAATATGCTCAGCTGGGCTGTTTTTCTGCCGCTGTGTTCACTCAGCCTGGCCTGACTAAATGCCACACAGCAGGCAGGCAAATGCCCACAGTGCCTGTGAATCAGTGTTTCCTCAGTAGGTAGTAGATGCTATGCATATAGAATTTTAACACAAACTTTTTACATGAACTAAAGAACATCAAGACAAGTCAGCATTTCACTAGTATTAGAAGCGTCCTAGAGACTAAATTTGCCTTCAAGTACCCATTACTATTAATAGTTCTCAGAACTTTCTATGATGCAGCAACAGTATCATTGGTGACTGAGAGTATGATGATTTCAGACAAGAGAACCACTTCTGAATTTTTTAAAACTATTTTTTTTACACATGAAATGATACACAATACAAAATACTTGTTTTACAAGTTGAGATCTTTACAGTTATGGGTACAGTTACAGTAATGCAAGTAATATTAGTGCATTCACTTAGAGCAGTTATTTGTCTTCATTAGGCTTAACATAAAGCCGAGGATGAATTATTTGCTTAAATTGCTTTCTAGTCTTTGAATTAAAAAAAAAAAGAAAGAAAAATTACTTCTACCTCCTGTCTATGTCAGGATGATAAACAATGCCAACAATTAAGTAGTTTGGTATTTCAATACATGGGAGATCGTATTCCAATAGCTCTTAAGTTGTAAATCCTAAGGTTTTGGCTAAATACGTCTATCAAATTGTCATTATCTCAGGTTTCAGGAAAATTACCTCATCTTTGGTAACAGGCTGCCAACAAACAGAAACTATAGACTACACCATTTTTTTCCCAAAGAATCCTGTATTTTAATGAATAGCTGAATAAATAGACATTAATTATGAAATTCACATTAGATAGAAGAAAATCCAAACATTCTGATTGCTTTATCTCTTAAATTTGATAACTACTACAAAACATACTATTTATGTGAGGGGAAAAATAAGCTGAATCACAGGAGTGTAACTGGGAAGTGCTGGCAGATATATACAGCAACATGGAGGAGGCGTAAAATCAAAGTGTTTATATGTACATCATATTTTCTTTTCTTTTTGCATGGAAAAACGCTGTTGTATCAAATGGGAAAACACACAGTAGACCACATGCAACAAGGACCAATACAATGTGCACAGCAGAATAATCAAAGAAGACGCAAGAACTAAGGGTTTAAAAAAGAACGTGGGAGCAGGAAAAAATAAAAAAGAAAAGGATTGAAACCTGGAATGCTTCCTTATTGAGGTTTCAGAATATAAATGTGTCTAACAAGCCTCTTGATAGTTTTCAAAAGTCCCCACTCGACCACCTACGGTTTAAGTGTAGAGCTAAAAATAAACCATCATATTATACAAAACTTTGTATATTTGCATACAAAAGGTAGCAATTTACTTTTTGTATAAAATATAACCTTTTGATAGTATATTTATTTCACATATGTATAAATATAACCCAAAGAATATGTTTTAAGTATTTCTACCAAAATATTCTTTACAAAAGTTTACAAAACAAGTAATTTATTTATATTTACAACCTAGCACAGAAAGGATTCTGGGCCAGTGATGTTGGTGTTTGTGTAACAGAAGGAGAATGCTTCTAGAAATTGTAAAGACTGGGAGAGAGCTTTGTAGAACTTTCAAAATGTGTTCTCTTTTTTTTGAGCAGATATGTAAAGACTTGATTATTAAATGACTTCAGTTAAATTACATTTGATATTTGAATATGTGAATGGATAACTGAAAGGGCTGCAGATAACCTTTGCTCCTCTGTAATTAGGAAAATGATGGTGATATTTTTCATCCATTCCAAATCAGCACATATCTGCCCCATTTTACAGCTGATCTGTATACGGGCACTGAGGTTAAATGACTCAACAAAATAGTGCTCAGCCGTAAGGGAGAAAACCTGGACATGAAGGGTCCATCTAGCATGTGGCAATGATTCATCATGTCAGGGAGAGAAGAATAAATAGACCGCTACTGACGGACCACATTCCATTAATATTCACCTGTTCACCCAAATGACATGTCTGAAGAAGGCCAGATCGTTTTCCCTCTTAGTTATGCTTTCCTTCAAATCCTAAGAAATAGAGTTGTAACCACTTGAATCCACCACTCCTGGTTCTTATCTCCAACCAAAACATGATACCTTCTAATCTCAGTTTTGGTCTCCGAACTTCCTTTTCTTACAAATCAGTCTCTGGTCATCAAAATGAGTAGGAAGGACAAGGCTTGATTTCGTTCAGCTTGGGTATAACCCAGTGGGCATCAACCACAATAAGCAATACCCCGGATTATATGTGGCCAAATAAATCTTCTTTATAGCAATGTCCAATGGATTTTTTTAAAAAGTGAAATCTAATACAGACAGATGTGCATCACTATTTCAGTATGATCGGGATAGGTCTTGGTTGTATCTAAAACTTGGTTGGGAATGGATTTGGAAATTGGCTGTGGAAGCCAAAATCACACTTCACAGCTCTCCATTCTTGTTTCATCACTATACAAGCATCCCAAAGTACAGGATTTGTGGGAAAACTGCAAAAGTAAGGGGTGAATCTAGGGAAGAAATTCTATATTCCACTAGATGCTTTCTAGGTTCTCTAGCTTTTCCTTACTTAGGGTACTGTTTGGTTTCTCCAAACAAATCTGTAACATTTCAATCCATCCTGCAAGATTTAGAAAAATTAAATGAAAGGTCAGTGTGGAAAAATCAAACCACGCATATCTATTAGAGCAAATTAAGGAATCTGTTGCTTGGAACTATTAATAGTACCTCCTTGTGACATGGGGTTTAAATAAGCTACAAGTTCTATTACCTTTCTTTCAGGGAGAAAAGGAGCTTGGAAAGCCTATTTTACACAATTAATTACACATCAACATCGCAGTTCTGTTTGGATAAATTGGATACTGTGTCCTGGAGTTTAGACAGGGAAAAGTGATCCCAATGTTTTACTTTCAGGTTTGAGATTTAGGACAAGAATTTGGACCAAAATGTTCACCACTGCAGTTACTTTCTGCTTTCCAATTTTAAGCCATGGTATTTTCATGTAGTCCACTTAAAAGTCAACAGTTTGGCCTTTACAGAGTCCTTGTAAAATACTGCCTTTTAGTGCTTGGAGTTTGTAAATTGTTTCCTCTTTCTTCTTCAGGAGTTGTTCCCCAAGATTTCATCAAGATTGATGTCTTTCATCCAGTCATCATTGCCAGGCTCTGTCTTCAACAAAGAATCAATGAAATCAGCATCGCTGTTCAGGGCAGGGCCCATGTTATCAGTCTGTGGGCTGAGGAAGTCAAAAGCTAAGTCACTGCCATGGTCAGTTCCTTGAAAAGCCCTGGAACTTTGGTTGGACGAAGGAAAATTGCTGGGTGTCAGGGATGGTGGCTGGTTTATGCCTGTCCTCGACGGGTTCAGCCCTGTTCCTGACTGATTCAAATTAGGCAGAATCTGTGTGCTTAGCTGATTGGGTCTGAGATTCAGGCCCCTGAGTGGACCCATAGTTTGTCCATTTAGTGTTTGGCTCATTTGGTTCATGGGTCTCATTTGCACTGCTGGTGTTAACTGGTTAGGAGGAGCCACTGCCCTCTGGGAAAATTGCTGGCTACCTACTGCCTGTTGTAATGACTGGTTTGGGGTATAGGCTGCAGGTGTCCCTGTGGGGAAGCGGACTCCTGTGGACTTCAGGGCTTCCTGCTGTTTGGTTGCTGCCTCTTGAGAGGCCCAGTTTGGTGTTGTTGTGTTAGATGTGATCATTACATTCGATGTTCTCTGTGCTGGCATATTTGCCATACTATGGGTTAAACTTGGTCTCAATTGCTGTGAATTGCCAACAGTTCCAGCTCCAAAGGTGGCCACGTTGTTATTATTACCTGGGCCTAAGGTAGGTGGCCGTGGCATCAGAGGGTTGTTTTGATTTGCTATCAACTGGTTTGGGTTCCTCTGTTGGGTCAATTGATTCATTCCTGAAGTGACGCTGTAGGTGCCAGGTTGATTACAAGGCAGATTTCCATACATTCCTATGTTCTGAACTGCTGTAGACAATGATGGCATTCTTGTCCCATGGGAAGTAGACATGAGGCTAGAATTAGGAGTTAAAATGGTGTGTGTTGAAACTGGGTTTGCCAAAGTCTGGTTAGAGTTTAGACTCACTGTTGATGAGCCACCTAAGAAAAGGAAGAGAATCACATTAGTTCATCATATTATGTTATCTCCTCTTTTATAGCAACAACTTTATCAATAACTTTGTAATAACTTACCAACTCTGAAACTGCTTTCAGATATAAGATCGATTTAAGAGAAATAGTCATCAAATATGTTATATAAAAGGAACAAGACAGCGTTTGGGAGGAAGTATCACCGTAGGTCACTCCTTGGTTCAAGAGTTTACATGTTACAGAAAGAAGACTAAACTGGAATGGTTCTATTTTAGAGGTTTTAATTTATTCCTCTTCTGGAGTCATTAAGGGGAGATGATAGTCAATCTTCCAGTCTGAATTAACTTTATGATGTTCTAAGTCCAAAGAGTACAATTTTGATTAGCCATCTGTCATGAAATCCATGCTACTGTTTCCCCAGGGTCCAAATAAGAAAGTGTGGATGAATTCTATACATGGCTCCTAGATTAATATTCCTAACCTGTGACCTTAAAAATCATGTCCCACTCTGCATCTGTATCATCCCGCAAGTGGCTCCCCAGTGTCCAAATGGTAAATTCCCAACTCTATACATCTAGAATTCAATGTGATCCATGCTCTGGTAATTATTTGCATAAGGAAAGCCTTCTGTTCCAGGAGGTATAGTTATGCCATGAGTCACCTTTGTTCATGTCACTTCCCTCCTTCACTGAGCCTTTTCTTTTCTTCAAGGCTCAGGCCAAGACCCAAGCTCCTCCATTAAGCTTTCCCTTACATTCCAGCCTCCAGTCTCCAGCATTGTTTGCCCTTTGAGTCTTTCCTGTAGCACTTAGCTTTTGTACTGGGCAATCCATGGAGGCTCAAAGTGCCTGCCAGCTAAATTGATGCCTGCCAATAACTGATGGGATGCGGAACAAGTGCCCGAGCCACAGGCTGCTGAATAGGGAAGCTCCACACAACAGACCGTGATCAATCAACACAGTGAAATCTTCCTGACTTGGGAGGTTAAAGTCATCATGGGAAAACATCTGGAGAGACAAAAATAGACTGCCAGGAAGAGGAAAAAATGTGCCCGTTGGGTGGTAAGTTCCACGAGGAAAGGAATTTTTGCCCATTTTGTTCACTCACATTCCCCAAGACTAGCAGATGACACAAAGTAGGTATTCAATTGCTATTTTTTGAATAGATGAATGAATGAGAGATTGAAGCAAAGACAAAACTTGGAGAAAGATACTCTTATGAAGTAACATGCCTGAAGCCTTGATTTTCTAGCAATGTACTCAGCTCAAAAACCCCATTTCCCAAACTTCCTTACTGATGCGAGGTCCAGATGAATACATGCTGGCTAAACATAGAATTTAGTACTTGGGTGTCCAAAAAAACTGCTTTAAAGAAGGGACCCTGACTCATATGGGGGGTTGTTTTATCTTTTCTCATCTTTCCTCTCCCTACCTGGATTATGGATATGAAGGCTGGTGCTGTGGTGTTACCAGGCAGCCCTGAGGATGGAGCCCATGTGCCCAATGTGGAGCAGAAAAGCAAAAGAAGCCTGGATTCCCGATTACACCATGGAGCCAGCAAACCAGTGCCAGACTACCATCCCTGGGATTCTTTTATATGAGTGGGGAAAAGAAAAACCTAGACATCCATCTTGAGTTTATAGACCACGGTATAATAAGCTGTGTTTCAAATATAGCATGTGCCACATAACAATGTTTTGGTTAACCAGGGACAGCATATACAACGATGGTCCCATAAGATTACAATGGAGCTGAAAAATTCCTAGCACCTAGTATTTACTATACTATATTTTTTATCATTATTTTTGAGTGTATTCTTCCTATTATAAAAAAGTTAACTGTAAAACAGCCTTAGGCAGGTCCTTCAGGAAGTATTCTAGAAGGCATTGTTACCATAGGAGATGACATTCCCATACCTGCTCTTGCCCCTGGAGACCTTGCAGTGGGACAAGATGTGGAGGGGGAAGAAATTGATAGATGATCCTGACTCTGTGTAGGTCTAGGCTACTGTGTGTGTTTGTGTCTTAGTTTTTAACAAAAAGGTTTAAAAAGTAAAAAAATACATATATATATTTTTAATTCAAGTGAAATAATCCAGGCATAGAAAGATAAATAGCAGATGTTCTTATTCATGTGTGGAAGCTAAGTAAGTTGATCTCCCTGAAGTAGAGGGTAGAACTCTGGTTACTAGAGGCCGGGAAAACAAGCAGGGGTGGGGAGGAAAGGAGATACAGAGGTTGGTTAACAGATACAAAATTACAGTTAGATAGGAGGACTGCGTTCTAGTGTTCTAAATCACTGTAGAGTGACCATAGTTAACAGTAATTTATATTAGGTTTTCAGATAGCTAGAAGGGAGGATTTTGAATGTTCCCAACACAAAGAAATGACAAATGTTTGAGATGATGGATATGCTAATTATCCTGATTTGATCATTACACATTGTATACATGTATTGAAATACCCACTGTACCTCATAAATACTTATAATTATGTGTCAATTAAAAATAATTTAAAAATTGTAAAAAAATTAGAAAAAAGATTATATATAGACTAAGGATGTAAAGAAAATATTTTTGTACAGCCATACAATGTATTTGTATTATAAGCTAAGTGTTATGAAAGAGTCAAAAGTTTAATAAATTTAAAAGTTTATAAAGTAAAAAAATTAAAATTAATTTATTGAAGAAGTATTTAAAAAATAAATTTAGTGTAGCCCAAGTGTACAGTGTTTGTAAAGTCTACAGTAGTGTACAGTAATGTCCTAGGCCCTCACATTCACTCACCACTCACTCACTGACTCACCCAGAGCAACTTCCAGTCCTGCAAACTCCATTCATGCTAAGTGCCTTATACAGGTGTACCATTTTTAATCTTTTATACCACATTTTTACCATAACTTTTCTGTGTTTAGGTATGTTTAGATACACAAGTAATTACCATTCTGTTACAGTTGCCTATAATATTCAGTACAGTAACATGCTGGACAGGTTTATAGAATCGGATCAATAGGCTATACCATACAACCTAGGTGTACAGTAGGCTGTATCATCTAGGTTTCTGTAAGTACACTCCATGATGTTCCCATGATGAAATTACCTAACAATACATTTCTCAGAACATATCCCCATCATTAATCCACATATGACTGTAAACCCCATCTTGTCTTTTAACTTCCTTGAGGACAAATAGAGAATCCTGTTTTTGCCTTGAGGCAAAGTAATCTTAAGAATGGAACACATATATCCCATTCCTAATTTTATTTATTTACGTATTTATTTTTCTAGAGACAGACTCTCTGTATGTTGCCCAAGCCAGCCTCAAGCTCCGGGTCTCAAGCAATCCTTCCACTTTAGCCTCCCAAGTAGCTGGGACTACTGACACATGCTGGCTCCATTCCTAATTTTAGTCAGAAGAGGCAACCTGGTGTATCTGAAAGAGTTTAAATAAATTAGGACCAACATATTTAAAACTACACTTAATTGTAGCAGGAAATATTAATAGAAAGGAATGTTCACAGCTTCTCCTTCTTTAGAGAAGAATCTTCTTGATGGCTTCCCAGACAGATGAAGGTAACAGGTAAAGCAGAGAGAGAACTTTGGAAACCTATGAGGGTAAGCTTAACTTACAGGATAAAGTGCAGAGTTTTGGGCAGAAAAGGCTTGAATAGATGCTGAACAGGAGAAGGCAGGAGCAGGGCAGGCTGGGTTTGGGGAAAGGTTTTTTTGGAGTTCAGAGAGTGGGTGGGTGGAGAGAGATTTTGGAGGCAGTGCTTACCACATATTTTATGTTGAGAGAGCTATTAAAAAGGTTTGCTTTATGATTTAAATGGAGTCTACCTTTGGTGTTTTTGAGAGCCTTCCTAAAAACTTAATTTGTTTTTCAGTTTATTCATTGGTAGCAGGACTATTTGTCCTTGAAGGAGAAAACTTGGAGATATGAGCTCAAAGTTGGAGACAATAGGACTAGGCTCTCTGCAAGTTACACAAGTACGCATCTAGGAGGGAGAAAGGGCTGCTTATTCTCCACTACCTGGGGCAAGATATGCCATTGGGAGGAGTATGATTGAATCTAGCAGTTAGATAATATGGAGCTTTTTTGAATTTTCAGAAGTAGTCTGGAAAGCAGAGAAATATGTGAATATAGGGCAAGAACAATCAAGAAGAACTGACAAACTAAAACTGTGGTCTTGATATGAAAGCCAAATGGGAGTGAGTGAAAGATCCTAAGAAAGACATTATAACCAAATATGAGAATGGAAAAGGAGAAAATATTGAAAATTGAAGAGTTTTCTTTTAATAGTTATCATTTTTATTAATTTTTAAGAACACTTACCAGAATACTGAGCAGTTGGTTGCATATTGCCCACATTTCTTCTTTGGTCTTTGTAATCTGGGGGTGGCCTTGTCAGATGTCGGTTTATCTGATCTTGTGGAGCCATTTTCTCCTTGAAAATACAAATGAAAACATATTAAGTTATATTATTACTTTTTCACTTGTAAAAATTTATGTGATCTTATTCAAAACATAAGAATATAAGAACAATTTTGCAGTCATGAGTTATGAATTATAACCTTACCTATTAGTCCTTAATTTAGAGGTAAATCTTTGCAATTTCAATAAACTTCCTGCATGGAAGTGTCATTTCTACTTCTCCATAACACTGGATGTAGTAGCTACTCTCATATCCTTTATTTTGCAAGAAGAAAAGTTCTGTTTACAGAACAACTGGGCATTCTGTGTTTTTATTTGCTACATGGGGCAACCCTAGATAGGGTAAGATATTAGGAGATGACCTATCAGGTACTGGTATAGGTACCATATCCATATTATTTCTTTTTTACCCCCTCACAAATAATCCTCAAAGGTAGGTATGATTATTCCCAATTACAAGATGAGGAAATGGAAGCTTTGTTAGGCTAAGTAGCTTGCTCAAGGGCACACAGTGGTAGAACAGAGATAGACTCCTGAGTCAAAACTCAGGCTCTTTCCTGCCACACAGTACATGGGCCCCTTGCTCCTCTGTTTCTCAGGGCCCCATTCTGAAAGCACAGACATTCCTTAGGCTCCCTTCTTTTCTTCTTTCTGGAATCAGCCACCTTTAGATCTTTAGAATAGGTGAGTGTGGGAGATAACAGAGAAAAGAGAGACATTCTTTTAATCTTGTCAATGCCCTCAGCCAAAACCACCAGGAACATACCTATTGGATATTTTACTCATCGCATCAAGGGAGAATTCAATCATGGGCAGTCTTGGGTTGTCCCAGTAGGAGCATGTTAGAAAAAAACCTATGATAGGATTTGGACTTTGGGTGATTTAGGGAGGATCTAAGAAAACAGGGATTTGTTCTAGATTGTAAGCTGTCAGAAAGTGAGGTTGATTCTATGATTGAGTAAAGTAGCTATCACTTACTTAGCTCAAGAGAGGGGGATGTTTGGTATTTTGGGGGTTGCACAGTGTGACCTTCAGACAAAATTATAAAGTGGCCCTATTTTGTCTCATTCTACCACAGTCTCAGAGTAACCTTGTCTGAGGTTGATATTCGATAAGATTGTTTATGTCCAACAGAGAATAAAATGGCTTGGCTACATTGTATTGGTTCTGGACATTAAGGGCTGCTTTTCTTCTTGCTCAGCATGGATCAGAAGTTTTTAGAATTGTTTCACTGCAATTTTGTATGCATCCCATAGCAACCTCCATTTTCAAAGATAAAAATAATTAGCATAGGTAGAGAGAGAACACTATAATTATAGAAAAGTCAATAAATAGAAAAGAAAACTTTGTAATAGATACATGGGTAAATTAGCTGGAAGCCAAATGTGCACTAACTTAGAACTCACTTAAACCATGTGTTTCTCAGTTTCCCATCAAATGGCAAACCTTCTTTTTAGCAGAATAAGTCTACTATAAAGGAGAGAAAAAAAAGCCTTAAAACAACAACAAACCAAATTCAAATTCTTGTTGCTACGAAAAAAACTTGAAAGTTTCACAGTTTTTTTGGGACATAAGTAATTCATCTAAAACACAATTTTGATGAGCTAAGTGTAAATGAATCAGAAACATATGGATTATATTTCTTTTAAGCATAGATTTACAAATTAAGGGAAAAAGTGGTTGGTGAAACTCTTTTCGGTTTTGCTCAAACCCTGAATGTTTAAGAAATAGCTTGAGATGTTCCATGAACCCAAATGTGGTGATGTTCAACCAGCCCTGTTGTAAACTATTGTATAAGATGACAGTTTTGATTTTTATGCCAACATAAAAACTTTCTGAAATCTTCTCTTTTCCAAAAGCATCTGTCATTCTTTCTTATGTAATTAGGTATTTCTGCTGAAAATACTGAAGAAGACAGGATGTGTATGTGTGTCCGTGTGTGTGTGTGTGTGTGTGTGTGTGTGTGTGTGTGTGTTTGAGACAGTCAGGCCTTTGACACCCCATCACAGACTAGATTTCAAATGTGGATTTATTTTTATGTATCTTCAACCTAATTGTTGAATTTTTATTACCCCAAGGGCTAAATTGTTGTTGTTAAAAGGCTTACCATATGTATCTCTGGAACTCTAAGTTTCTAAAACTATCTGTTCACAAATGAGTTGGAATTAATAACCTTGCTTATGGACATAACATAGAACTGTCATGTTGTCATTTTATGCTGAAGAGGAGCAAAGACCAGACTCTAATACTGAATGGAGATGGCCACATTTTGGAAGAGAATGACATTCCTATTCTATCCAAGTGTAAACACACAGGCCATCTCTGAGATTACTTTTATGCCACATAAAATTTAATTTATCAACTAATGTCTAATGATAACCCAATCTCTTGGACCTTAAAACCTATTATTGAAATCATCTGCTATAGTATATCTGTCCTGCTTCAGTTTCCCCATCTCCAAAAATGCAAGATATGAATAATTATGTATGTAATTAAGTATGAGGACCTCCCTTATAGTCCTACTGTAAAGGATTAATCCTTTAGTTCTGTAAATACTCAGTGTGGTGCCTGGCACACAGTAGGTGTACAGTACGTGTTGGTAATTATGATGCCCATTGTAATAAGTACGACTCATCTCTCTTTTTTGTGTTTCATTGGTGGGAGAATAATAGAGAATAAGGATAACAAACTTTCATGAGAAAATGTCTCAATTTAGGCGCCTATCTGGCCTTGCCAACTGACTGCAACTGACCACAAAGCATATGCTAATGCAAAGTGGTATCAAAGACTGCTTCTTCCTGAATATGCTAAAAAGCACAGGCACCCTCAATGGTGTCCAGACAAAGAGAAATGTGAATGGTTTATAAAAAATCACAAAGACGGCAGCCTCATTCTCATTCATCTTGCACAGCTTATGCCACTGCCCTTTGCACCTGGCCCAGTGGTGACTCAACTGGGGCTGGTGGGAGTCAGGCCAGTGCCAGACCAGGACCCTCATGGGATGTGTACACTACCACTTCCTTGCCTTTTAACCAGAGCCAAAAATCCAGAAATGCGCCCTCTGCATGTTATAATTCATCAAGTTAGTAGTATTGATGGTAGTGATGAAAGTGTACCCAGTAAATCAATCTTAGATTATATGCTTTTCTCTTCTGCTGCCCTTGTTTCTAAGCTCTTTAGTTTATAAGAATAAAAAAAAAAGGTGTGTGGGGGGAATGGGTGGGAAGACTGAGTTTTAAAAACTATGATTTCAAGAAGAAATCAATTATGTCACTTTGTGATCCAGTTAGTGTCTCCCTTATACCTTAAGGCAGTACTCAAGGTCTACGGACCCAAACACCAGGGCTGTGGACCAGTACTGGTCTGTGGTCTGTTAGGAACCGGGTCTCACAGAAGGAGGTGAGCAGTAGGCCAGCCAGCGAAGCTTCATCTGTATTTACAGCTGCTTCCCATCACTCACATCATCGCATAAGCTCTGCCTTCTGTCAGATCAGCAGCGGTGGCATTAGATTCTCACAGGAGCATGAACCCTACTGTCAACTGCACATGTATGGGATCTGGTTGTACGCTCCTTACAAGAATCTAATGCCTGCTGATCTGCAGTGGAACTGAGGTGTTGACGCTAGCACTCGGGAGTGGCTGCAAATACAGATTATCATCCAGCATTATTAGGCATCTACCCAAAAGAGCATAAAACATTCTATTATAAAGACATCTGCACCCGAATGTTTATGGCAGCACAATTCACTATTGCTAGGTCATGGAAACAGCCTAAGTGCCCGTCAGTGCATGAGTGGATCATTAAAATTTGGTATATGTTTACAATGTAATATTACTCAATTTTAAGAAACAACAGTAAGCTAGCACCGCTTATATTATCCAGGATTAAGCTTTTATATTATCCTGGATTAAGCTTGAGCCCATTATTTGAAGTGAAGTGACATAAGACCCGAAGAATGGGCCCCATTTGTACTTGCCATCAAATTGGTACTGACTGATTAACATTATGGTGCTCAAATGGTGGTGGTGTTCACTAGGGATTTGGGGGGTGGGGGGTAGACCCACATCCGAGAGATGTGGTGAGCACTGTGGAGGGGAGGGGCATGCTTGAAATGTATTTGGGGATGGGAATTAGGGGTCTCAATAGGGGGTAGGAAATCCTCTAAAACTGATTTATGTGAATAGCTGTACAACTTGGTAAATTTACTAATAATCATTTAATTGTACACTTAAAATGGAGTAAGACATGATATGTAAATTATACTTCAATAAAGAAAAAAAAAGGAAAAAAATACAGATTATCATTAGCAGAGATGTCTGAGTGCACAATAAATGTAATGCACTTGAGTCATGCCAAACCCTCTCCTGCCCATCCATGGAAAAATTGTCTTTCATGAAACCAGTCCCTGGTGCCAAAAAGGTTGGGGACCACTGCTCGAGGTCATCTGTAAACTTATTTCTCACTATTCCTTATTCAAGGTCAAATAAATTTATTTCTCACTATTTCTTTTCACATCCTGTGGACTATCAACTTATTCCATTTGTCTGTCATTCCTTAAAAAACATATGTACACATGTGATTCTTATATCATTATTTACACTTTTTCATTATGCATTAAATATTTCATAGTACAATCTCAAACTTACCAACAAAATACACAGCCAGACTACACCTTGCGGTCTCTGGCCCACCTTTCATCTAGAATGGTGGAGCCCACCTACTCTATCTATCAGAAAGAACCCTACAATCCTTCAAAGTCAAAGTCAAATTTTATTTCTTCTGGGAGACTGTCTTCAGTCTTCCCAGGATGGATTTAATCGTTCTCTCCATTGCATTTTCTCTTACTATGTTGATACATTTACTACAAGCAAATCTGAATCTAGGACTTCCTGGTGTCAGATTTTTTTAAATCTTCCCTATTGCTTTCTAGACGATATAAATTCTGGTTTATCAAGCCTTAGCCTCTCATCTCTGGCCTCTATGCCTGTCACTTCCCCATCTTTGTGCACATTCTACACCTTGGCAAACATAGTATATAGTATCCTTACTGTCTCTGGGTCTTTGAATATACTGGTTCTTCTGACTGCAACAACCCATCTACTCTCCCTCCCATGTTCTACTTCATCTTCAGATCTTTGGTAGATAGAATTTCTCCCTTAAACCATTTCTAGCAGTTTCTATGGCATAGCATTTAACCACATGCATTATAACTGCCTATTTATTTGACACATCCTCAGAGGGCTCTCGACTTCTTTAGGGCAAAGAGAGGGTCTCTCTTGTTTATAGCTGTATCCTCACTGTATATAATATTTACTGAATAATTATAGTACTTATCACACGCTACATTTCTGACTCTTCCTACAAAGCTCTTTGAGTATAGAATTGCTTGATTTTGTTTTTCTCTTTTCTGTGTACCTTAGCTCTATTGACCTGGAAATGGATATTTCCTATTTCATGTGACCAAATACTTTGAAGGGAGAGATTGAATCTAGGGGCCATGGTCTTGGGAGTCAGGAAGGCTTTTGATGCTGTTGAGTATTGAGTATGTCTGAGAATACAGAAGGGAGCAGATAAATATTGAAGCAGGGTTAATGTGTGGGTTGTGTGTGGGAAACATGACCTTGCCTTTCTCAAAAGGCCAAATAAATACAGTGAAAATGAGAAATACATTTTCAATGTTCTTCAAGAACATCCACTATTGTGAGATGTTTTATTTTTGAAACCAAATCTTAGTTTTGAAACTCCATGTTGACTTTTAAAGCTGCTTTTTATACTCTTTTATCTCTAAAATCAATTTGGATTTCAGTTGATTAAAGTTTTGCTCACAATTTTTGCCCCTCAGGGCTGGGGAATAACACTGGTTTCTTTTGCCTGATTCAAATGCCCATATTGGTCGTTGGAGAGTTCTAGAGGCATTCCTGTGCTGGGCAGGGCTAGTTAGCAGAGGTGCCATGCATTCCAAGTGTCCAGCAGTTGGTAAATCAAGTTTGTTTGTTTGTTTGTTTGTTTCTGTAGCACTTTACATGTATGGAATTATCCTTATGTACAGCCAGGACACCCTTGTTGCTGTCACATAAGTAGGCACAGAGAAAAGGGCAAGAAATAGACGTGGGAAAGAATTAATTCTTCTCTGTTGGGCCAACAGGTAGGTGCAGTGGAAATTAAAAGAAAGTTTTACCGTGTCAACCAGCATCTGCTGCTGCAGAAGAAGTTGCTGTTTCTGCTCCATGATCTGCCTCTGGAGAGCCTGTTTCTTTCCCATCAATTGCTGATTCAACAGTGATTGCTGGGAGTTCATGTAACCACTTCCAGTGTTTGGATTTGAGCAGGGGTTGGGACTTGGATTGGGGCCTGCGTTCTGGCCTACCACAGAGTGTTGATCCTAAAGAAGAGGAAAAGGGAAGGAAAAGCTACTGTGAATTAAGAGAAGAAAAATGTAGCACAAAGATCAGAAGCTTAGATTCCAAACATTTTTCATCTTGTTAAAGATCAAACATGGTTAATGGGTCAGAGATCAGAGAATTGCTTTTTGAATGTACAAGAAATAATGACACATCACAGCAACCAAAGCAGTGGGGTTAATGACACTAGGGCACTGGAAAAGCTCCCATATGACTCTGAGGGTAGAACCTCCACATTCCAGAAGGTGTTTATAGAACCTCAAAGAAAACTACCATAAAAACATACACCAAACCTCTCAATTTCTCAGGAACAAATACATCATAGAATAACAAATCCTTCCTTTCCCCTAAAATTAGCATGTATCATTGCTGATTCTGTAATGAAAATTATGTTTCAATTCATGTGTTTAAATGTTGAAACCATGTTGGACAGAAGGCATTTTGCCTTGCCCAGCTTTCTGTGAAGGGAAGGCAGGAAGGCCTGTGAGTTTCTGTTTTACAAACACTCTGAAACTTGGAATGGGCTTTCCTTTTAAGAGACTTGTTAATTTTGTTCCCTAGTCAATAATTCAGGAATCACAGTGCATTAACCAGTAAAAGAACCTACCCCACATACACCACTGACAATGAGAAAATATTGCTTAAAAATTCAGGTTGTATGTCAAATAATATTGGGTATTGATAAATTGCCATTCTAACTTGAGGTCTCTACTAATCTTTAGGCATTGAAAGATCAGGACTCTGCAGGGCAGAAAACTAAACCCAGACAAGTATTCTCATTAATTCCCAATGATGTACTTAGGATGGAGCTGTACACTGGTACATTAGTGGGGTTACAAGAAGACTAGAAAACGTGATGCTTACCTTGGAGAATTTATTACATAAGTAAGGGAGAAAATGCTTACATGTATAAATACAAGAAAATATAGAATCACATTTTAGATTATGTGATATAAGAACTAAATCAAAGAGCCTCACACTTTTTGACAATCATCTGGGAATCAGGCTATAACATGGATGTCTTGGCCTTTCCCAGAGATTCTGAGGAGCTAGATCAGGGCACCTCCTCAAGTGCTTCTGATGCTCACTGGTCCATGGAATACACTTTGAGAAACACTGAATACATGGGAGCAGTAAAATCCAACTCTCATTCCCCGACTGGACGGTAGGAGGTTACAAGAGATAGAAAGATAAAGCAACTCCCATGATGCCTGATGAGGAGTCACAGTCAGTATTCGTGGAAATTTTCTTCCCTTTTATCTCTCTTTCTTTCTTTAGTTATCTGCTAAGCTGTGAAAATAAATAGGTAATTAATTAATTAAAAACAAGCCACCATTCCAAAGCCTTGGCCTTGCTTTAGTCATGCCTGGGGCTACAGAGCTCACCAGCTGTCTTACAACAAAGGGCTACAAAATAATCCTAAGGATGACCGTCCACCGAAACTTATTCCAGGCCAGTCACTATGCTCAGTGCTTACATGATTTATCTCATACTCTCCTCCCAACAAAAAAAATGAGCAAGAACTTGTATTATTATCCCAGTTTTGCAGACGAGAAACCTTAGCTTAGAGAGATCACACAGCTGTAAGTAGTCAAGGAGGTTCTGGAGCCAGGTCTGTCTGACTCCACCACCCTAGTTCTCAATCACTATGCTCTACTGCCTTTTGGCTGCGACAGGAAGCATTGAAAAGAAAGATTTTCCTACTTTAAACCTGTGCCAACCCATCTGTTCGTGCAGCATTCTTCTCAGGGTTGAGCGCCCTCAGGTCAGGCAGGTAGAAGGGAGTGTGTTGGGAAGAAGTCAGGGGAGTGAGGACAGGGCGGGGAGATCCTCCTCACCAGTCAAAGATAATTAGAGCCATCCCTGAGCTACACCCTCTGATCAGCTGAAAGGAACCATCCTCTATGGTCCCCAACCTTTTCGGCACCAGGGACCTGTTTCATGGAAGACAAATTTTCCACAGATTGGGGGGTATGGGGCATGGTTTTAGGATGATTCAAGCACATTACATTTATTGTGCACTTTATTTCTATTGTTATTACATTATAACATATAATGTAATGAAATAATTATACAACTCGCTACAATGCAGAGTCAGTGGGAGCCCTGAGCTTGTTTTCCTGCACCTGGATGGTCCCGTCTGGGAGTGATGGCAAACAGTGACACCCCAAGTGTGTTGCTTATGTCCCGTCTACTCCGTAACCTTGTTTTGGTTGCTGTCACTGCAAACAAGAAAACCCTGCTTCTCAAAGTTAGAATGTTGGAAATGGAAGCAGGCTTTTCAGTGCTTTTGTGGTGATCTCAGGATATTCCACCTTGACTTTAATCCAGAACATAGGGAGATTTAAAGTTGTATCAAACATACTTTTAGGGCCACAGTTATTTGTGATCTCAAGCAGTTGATCCTCTTCTAGCACAGACAAAGTCGATACACCTGGCTTATTCACAAATTGGTCGTGGATCCATTCCTTCTGAGTGTGGGGGTCTTTTGTGGTTGGGAAGTAATGCCCAAGCTCTTTTGAAAGCTGAGATAGGTGACCATGCACCAGCTGGGAGAAAGAAGGCCCTGGCTCAGCCTCTTTCAAAAATCTCTGCTAATGTTTGAAACATGTCAAAAATCCCAAAGTTCACCTGTCGCCCCCATAATTCCACTTTGGCTTCGAATGCAGCCACTTTATCTGCCAACTTGAACACAGTTCTCATTCTTCCCTGAAGGGATAGATTTAGTTTGTTGAGCAGGTTGAATACGTCACACAAGTAAGCAAGTTTTGTGACCCATTCTGTGTCACTGAAACGTGCTGCCAGTGGTGACTGTTTTTCTAAAAGAAATCTCTGGAGCGGCTCTCGTAACTCAAAAACTCTGGCCAGTGATCTACCTTTAGGAAGCCACCTCACTTCTGTGTATAAGAGAAGCTGTGTGTGCTCTGCGTCCATCTCCTCACAGAGCTGTGCGAACAGACATGAGTAAAGGTCACGTACTTTAATGTGGTTGGTAATTTTAATCACATCCTGCAAAATGTTGTTTAGTTCAGGTGACATTTTCCAGCTAGCCAGCATTTATCCATAGGTAACACAGTGCGTAGACTCACATTCGAAAGTGACCTCCTTGACCCAAGTAGTGAAACTAGAAAGCTATCCAGTCATGGCAGCTGCTCTGTCCATGCCTATACCAACACACAACGACCAATTCATTTTTCCTGATATGTAATCATTCAAAGACTTGAATAGTTTTGCAGCTATGGTGTTGGTTGGCAACCAAAGCACATATAACATCTTCCTGAAAAAATACTGCACAAAAACAAGTATCGTTGCCTTGTCAACATTGGTAGGCTCGTCAACCTGGCTTGCAGTGACTCATTAATCCTAACAATTGTGCCTCAATATCCTCTGCTATTTCGTCTAGTTACGGTTGTAGCCGAAAGAGGAACATGTGCCACCTTTTGAACTGCAGCCACTCCTGAAAGTTCACGGCAAATATCCTTAACAGCAGGCCGGATCAACCCTTCACCAATAGTAAAGGGCTTCTTAGCTTTTAGCAATGCGGCTCGCCACTAAGAATGGTGCTCTCAGAGCAGACACATTTGATGAAGTGGTGGCCTTCAATAATTGCTTATGTTCTCTGTGTTCACATTTTTTTCTTTTGAGAAACTCCAAAGGCTTGTGTTTTAATGCAGGGTGCTTGGTCTCCACGTGGTGAAGAAGTGTTGAAGGTATCGTGGTTTCATTGCACAGCGGGTCACCACATATTATACAAAGTGGGCTTGGAGAATGTGAATCACCTGTTGCAATGAACCCGTAATTTAAGTAGGACTCTTGGTATTTTCTTCTAAATGCAGCTTTCATTTTGTTGGCAGTCTTAGAGTCCTCTGCTGTCTCATCACTGGGCTTTCCCCGCTTTTCAAAGAAGATCTCCAGCGACGTTTGTGTTTTACTCATTTTTGTTGGGTTAGCTTGTGGGCTCACCTAGCAAAACTGACTGAGACAAGTGTGCAGTGTGGAAAAGAGGCGCCA
>CAUYRT010027869.1:0-23564 GCA_963574885.1 Lepilemur ruficaudatus | reverse complement strand
CTAGGACCCTTAATACTCACAGCCATAGGCATTTGAGTTCCCTACACCTGACGCATAGTGGAATTCTTAGCCAGTGGTGATGGTCAGAACATTTAACAGCCAGGCTGTTGCCAAACACAGGTTCCACTGCCTGCCACCCCCCAACCAAACAGGAGAGGTGAGTGTTGGTGAAGGAAAGGTGGCTTATTCAAGTGCCTGCAGCCTGAGGAGTTGGTGGACTATAGTCTTAAAGACTATCTCATCTCCTCTGCTGACTGAGCAACTTATAAAGGGAAGTGGTGAAGGGAGTTGGTGGCAGAAAGCAAGCTATGTGCAAGTCATCATGACTTGCTCTAGGTCATCGGTGGATCTTGTTACAAGCAGTCTGTGGTTGGCCTACTCTGGACTCAATCTGTTTTTCCTCGAGGTCATATTCTAATCATGTGCCCAGCAGCTGTGTAAGCAGGCAGCAGGTTAATTCTAAACTTTAAAGACAGAACAAGCTGAAAGCACACTGGAAGCAAAATGGCTTCCTGTTACCCAGCTTATCGTTATAGTCTGAGTGGCCCTTGGGTGCGCTTACAAGGGCACCGACCAATCAGAACAGACCCAGGTCACTGTGTTGGATTTTGGTGAGGTGGGCCTGGGAAGGGTGAGGCTTTTGATATTTTAACCCAAATAGGACTCTGTATATGTGTATACCATTTTAAATTTATACTTGAATCTTTAAAAGTCTGACTGATGTGTTTATGTGTGGGTCTCATTTTTATCATTTATTAATTTATCATACAAAGATTTATTGAGCATCTACCATGTTTTCTTGGTGATTTAATGGGCCCATTTGTTAAGAAGACTCAAGTCTTTCCTCAGTTGGGAGACATCTTTCTGTAATTTGTCTCATTATAGTCTCTCCCAGAGGAATTGCCCCAATTAGTTCATTGGCTCTCCTGGATTTATTTCTAAGTCTTCTATATTTTCACTTACCATCATATTAATTTCTTTATCCTTTTCATATGAATTCTGTAGGTATTTCTTGAGCCAATCTTTTAAATCACTGTAGTATCAATGTGTAAGTCATTGCCTCTATAGATTTATCTCATTGAATATAGGGCTCCAAATGGCTATAAGGTGTGGGGATGCAGCTCTGTGTACTAGTCAAGCTCAGTAGTTTGCAGAATGGATTCTTTTCAGCTGCCCCATGTGTGCGCAGGTTCTAAGTTATCTAACAATTTGATGAGGAGTGAGTGTGTGTGTGTGTCTAGGAGGTAGGCTCTAAGTGTCTCTTTTCATTGGCCGTGGAGGGAAGATACTGATTGCTTGCAAACGCATCTGGTCCAAACACGCCAGAAACCTGTGGCTTAATGGTAAATGCAAAACACACAGATATAATACACATACAAAGAAGCATTCTAGACCTTTGAACAAAGATAGTGGATTAAACACACATTTAATTTTGTTCCCTTTTGAAACACCATTAAAACGATAGTAAAAGGTTTGTTGTTTTATTTTGTTTTTAAAGATACAAACACACTTGGATGGGAGATGGGAGAGGAGACAACAAAACTTTAGAGGCTAGAAATAACATGGATGACATAGGAGATCCAAGGAATCCAAATCATTGGCAGCAATGGGGAGAGCTGAGATCCACTTAACCTATCAGCAGAATTCTAAAAAAGATCGGGAATGGGCAATGCCATCTACCTCTGGAATGGAGCCAATAAGGCAGGCTGCAGTAACAAGTGGGCAAAGCTATTTAAAAACCAGTGAAATCTTGAATCCCCTCCCTCACACCTGGCCTATGGCTAACTCTCCCTTGCCCTAGATGAAGACTAAAGGTTTCTTTTCTGGAAATGGAGAAACATGAGATGTCTGGGCTAGGGAATACTAGGTACAGCTGAGGGCATGAATACTCTACTAAACAGAGGTGGGCAGAGAAGAGGAGGCAGGCTTAAGTGAACAGGTGACACCGAATGCTGGAACCACCAGCTTTCTTCCCCCACTGAGCTCTGAGAATGATGGCTTTTACCTTTCAGAGTGGAGACTGAGGAATCTGACCACTCCAAGAGGAAAGTTCTAAATGTATTGGTATCAGGAGTTCACCAGTTTTGCCCAGCCAGGTCCCAACATTGAAGTTCAAAGTCAACAAGCCTTATCTTAGGGCTTTCAAATAGCTTTTTAGTCCTCTTACCTCAAATAATATATTCTATGTATGAATGGAACAAGGACAGGATTATGAAAAAAGAATATCCAGAGAACAAAAAAGACTTGTTGGAAATTAAAAATATGACAGCAGAATTGTTTAAAAATTAACAGATGGGTTGGAGGATAAATTTGAGAACATTTTTCAGATAAAGGAGTGAAACTATAAAATAAGACAAAAGGAGAGCAAGAATGTTAGTGAACCAGTCCCAAAAATGCAAAACCCGAATGACGGGAGTGAGAAAGATTTCAAGAGAAGGAAGAGGAAGGAGAAGGAGGAGGAAGGAGGGGAGAAGCGGAAGAGGGGCAGGAAGAGGGAAGGAGGAAAAGAAAAGAAAAAGAGGGAAGGAAATCATCAAAGAAATAATACCAGAAAAATGTCCAGAATTGCAGGGCAAGAATTTTCAGATAGAAAAGGACTACTGAGTACCCAGCAGAAGGGATGAAAATGGAACCACAGCAAGGCTTATCTTTGTAAAATTTCAGAACAATAGAGATAAAGGAAAGATCCTCCAAGCTTTCAGAAAGAGAGGTAAAAACAAAAACAAACATGTCATATATAAACAAAGGATTGTAGTCAGAATGTCTTTGGACTTCTGGATAGCCATGTCAGAAATTCTGAAAGAAAATGACTTGTAACCTTGAATGCTATACCCACGCCGACCATTAATCACGTACGAGGGTGGAATAAATATCTTGCCAGATATACAGGTCTCAGAATGTTTCTTATGTACTCTTTTGCTGGAAAGTTCCTTGAGGATGTGGTCCAGGAAAATTAGATCAACCAAAAAAGAAAAGACACGGGCTATAGAAGAGATAAACCACAGCAGAGAGGAAAGTGTACTCCTCACAACAGTTGTTGAATTTCTTGAGGGCAAATTAAACTCCTGTAACAAAAAGACCTTAACATATAGTGGCTCAAATAAAGTGGATATGTATTTCTCCCTGCCAGAGTAGGTGTGCTATCCTGGGAAGGTAGGTGGCTCTCTTCCTTGAGATTGTCAGAGGCCCAGATCCTTCTGTCTTGTTGGTCGGTCATCTCCTAGGAAGTCCTCATCTGCGTGGTCCCATCTGGCTCACCAGCAGCCCATCTACATTCCAGCCTTCAGAGAGAAGAAGGCAAGCAGCTCCCACTCATGTCCTGTTAGCCAGAATTGGTCCCATGTCCATCCTTCAGTGCAAGGGAGGCCAGGAAGTATAGTCTCTAGCCTGGCAGCCACATGCCTGCTAAACTAGGGGGAGGGTTTGCTTCTAAAAGGAGGAAAGAAGAAATGTATGAATCCTAGAAGACAGTGCACCCCAGCAGATCCTGGGGTGGCAGCCGTGCACAGGCAGAGCAGGTAAACAGGCCATGTTGGAGTATTCGTGAGCTTCCTACCAGGAGGGACTTCCTGAAGAAGGTGACCTTGAAAGACTCCTTGATTAAATGAAATTCATTTAAACAAATATGTATTGAATGTACAGTATATGCCAGATGCTATTCAAAGTGTGTGTCATACATCAGTGATGTGCACAAAACTTATTGAGAAGAGGTTTAGAAAAACTTGGTGGAAAACTTGGGGTTGAATTAGTGATAAATACATAGGAAACTAAAGATCCAACCAAACATACAAACAGAACAACTCTTAACTTCAGGGAAAACAAGTTACACAGAAACATAGTTAATATGTGGCTTTGTTCTGAATAGTATCTAAAAAGTCATAATAATATAAATGCTACATGTTGATCCAACCAAAACTGTTATGGAAAGCTAAGGGGATGGGAAGTGTGTATTGTGTGTGGTGGGAGAAAGGGAAGGAAAGATAGCTCATTCCTCACCTTCCATAGTGGATATCAATAGATACCACTAAAAGCAAAATGTAGACAAAGAAACACAAGCATGTAATCTAGAAAAGTAGGGACAAACACCAAAAATAATCAGTGAGAGGAGTTGAAAGTAGTCACTTCTGAGAAAGAAAAAATGAGAGGAAAGAGGATTGAAGATAGCTGCTTGCTTTTAACACATCTTTTAAAGCCAATGGACTCCTTAGTTGTGTACATGTAAATTGTTGATTTAAAAATCATGGTAAAGGACTAATGGTTGCTGCTGTAGCTTGTGAGGAGCTTGGAAGCCATCTCTCCCATCCACACAACAAGAAAAAGCTGAATAAACTGAAAATCAACAACTCTTCTTTGATCTGTTAGAGAACTGACGTTGCCCCCAAAATTGAAGAGACAGGTGGAAAGAGAGAATCACAACTCACTGCAGCAGAAGCCCAGAAACAGAAAACCTCAGGAACCAGTACTGGGGTAGGAAAACCTAATCTGTACTTGTTGGATTAATGGAAGCCCAGTGTGGACAAGTTTGAGAGTTTAAAACTCCAAGGGGTTGCTAGGCATGGAGGCTCATGCTTGTGATCCTAGTACTTTGGGAGGCCAAGATGGCAGGATTGCTTGAGGCCAGGAGTTCAACACCAGCCTGAGCAACATGATGAGACCTCATCTGTACAAAATTTTTTAAAAAAACCTAGCCAGAATGGTGGTGCATACTGGTAGCCCCAGCTACTTGGGAGGCTGAGGCAGGAGGATCACTTGAGCCCAGGAATTTGAGATTGCAATGAGCTATGATGACACCACTGCACTCTAGCCAGGGCAAGAGAGTGAGACTCTGTCTAAATAAGTAAATAAAACTTGAGGTGGAGCCCAGTCTTAGAGGGGCTCGGACAATTTCATGTGTTTTACCTCCAGGAACCCTGGGGTTCTTGTAGTGAAGATAGGAGAAAAAGTTCCTTCTGTTTCTGCTGGGTGAAAGGGGAAAGTAGCCATTATTAAAAACACCCAGAATAATCTTTTCTTCTTAGCATGGACTGCTTTCAAGAGAAACTATTTCACCAGGGCCTAACCTATTTGGAATTTACCAGAGCATAACCGATTTGGATTTTACTAAAACATAACCAACCCAGGGAAAAGTAAATACCCAGCTCCAGCCTGCTTTAGCCTTCCACATGGGAGAAGAGAAATGCCCAACTCCAATACTCTCTAGACTTCATGTCTCCCCTAAGGGGGAAAAATGAAACATGATAAAGGAAAGGTTTTGGGCAGCCCACTGGTGATGTGCTGTGGGCTCTAAGGGATGGCTCCAAAAGTGCAGATGAGCTACCTGAAGACAGGCTCACAGTCTCGCTAAGTTCCCACATAAGCAATGGTAGAAGGTGGTGGCCTGTACTCAGGTTAGAAGGACAGCGTGTACACTAGTGTCCTAAGGCTATGGTAACAAATGACCACAAATTTCATTGCTTAAAACAACACAAATTCATTCTCAATTCTGGAGGCCAGAAGTTGGAAATCAAGGTATCAGCAGGGCTATACTCCCTCTAGAGTCTCCAGGGGAGAATTGTTCCTTGCCTCTTCCAGCTTCTGGTAGCTCTAGGCATTGCTGCTAGCAATCCTTGACATTCCTTGGTTTGTAGCTGTATAACTCCAAACTCTGCCTCTGTCTTCACATGGCTTTCTTTTCTATGTCTCTTTGTCTTTCTGTCCTCCCCTCTTCTTATAAGGACACCTGTCATTTGAATTTAGGACCTGTCCTGAATCCAGAATGATCTCAAGAAGCTCAACTTAACTGTAGCTGCAAATAAGATCATTTTTTGCTAAGATTGTATTCCAGGTAGACATGTCTTGGGGCGGGGTACAACTCAGCCCACTGTGGTGTGTGATAGAGAAAGAGGGTTTTCTCTTTGAGAAGTTTGCTAGATTATTGAGCTCCAAATCTTGGGTCTTAGTTGAATTTAAAAAGCTTAGATTTATAAGAGATACACACAAAGGAAGCACCAAACACATTCCAATGGATAATTTATGAAGATATGTTTCTGTCATCCTAATCATCACTTTCATGACATGGGAATCACTGAAGTAAGTAAAGCTTTTGGAAAAGAATGGGACAAGTAAGGTTTCATGCAGCTAATGGGCTTTCTGGGCACCTTTGAGTAAAGGGAAAAGGACCAGGAAGGAAAAGCACACAAAGAACAAAGACATATTTGGTAGGAAGGGTGGCAACCAAGTGCTCCTAGGCTGGGTATGGAAAGTGGGCTTTCCTCTCTGCCACAGCACTCTAACTTCAGGAGGTCATTGCTGGACAGCTCCCGCTCTTCATTATTGGCTTGAGAGAAAGAGAAAGGAATCAGCCACCGTTCCTTTGCCCTTCTCTCAGCAGACACCATGTTTTTCGTTACTCCTCAAAACTCACCTTTTCTTTAGTGCCCCTTTTGATCTGGGATTCCTTAATAATTTGTCACCTGCTGACAGCTGCTTTATGTGTATTTTTTAGTTTCATTCATTCATTTATTTATGCATTCATTCAATAACTATTTATTGAGTACCTACCAAGTACCAGGCTTTGAAGACAGCACATCCATACTATATAGGTGCTGAAGATACGGCAGTTTACAAAATAGGCAAAAATTCCTATCGTCCTGAAGCTTGCGTTTTTGGAGGGAGAAGCAGACCAAAAATAAATAAATAAATATTTACAGTATGTTGGCTGTTGGGTGGTGCTGTGGTTTGAATGTGGCCCCCAAATTTCATGCATTGGAAACTAATCCCCAATGCAACAGTGTTGAGAGGTGCAGGCTAATGAGAGGTGATTTGGCCATGAGGGCTGTGCTTTCATGAATGGATTACTGTCTTTATTGTGGGAGTGGGTTCATTATCATGGGATTGGATTCGTTATTGCTTGTTATAAAAGCAAGTTTGACTAACTCTTGCTCTACTGCTCTCTCATGGGCTCTCTTGCCCTTCACCTTCTGCCATAGAATAACGGAGCATGAAGACCCATTCCAGTGCCATATTCTTGGACTTCTCAGCCTTCAGAACTGTGAGCCAAATAAACTATTGTTTATAAAGTACCCAGTCTCAGGTATTCTATAATAGAATACAAATGAACTAATCAGCCACCGTGCTCTATAATAGAGCACAAATGAACTAAGATAGGTGGTGATAAGCTTCAAAGGGAAATAAAACAAGGGTGGTAAATATGGAGTGCTGGGGTGGAGGGTGCTTGCAATTTAATATAGGGTGATCAGAGAATGCCACGTTGAAAGCATAATATTTGAGAAGAGAACTGTAGGAGGTGAGAGTATGACCCATGCAGTTATCCAGGGGAAGACTATTTCAGGCAGAGAAAACAGCAAGTGCAAAGGCTCCTAAGTGGGAGGGTGCCTGGCTTGTCTGAAGAACAGGAAAAGGGCAGGGCTGTTTTAGTAGTGTTAGTAAGACAGAAAAAATTTAGAGAGATCAGAGAAGTCATGGAAGGCCAGATTTGCATAGGGCCTTATAGGCTGTTGTAAGGGTTTTGCTTTTATTATGAGAGATGGGAAAGCACTGGAGGGACCTGAACATAAAGGACATGCCTGGACTCAGAATCATTCTTGCTCCAGCTTTGATAATAAACTGTAGATTTGGGGGAGAAGCGGGAATATTATTTAGGAGGTTATTTTCTATAATACAGATGAGAGGTTTTGGAGGTTTGGACCAAGGGGATAGCAGAAAAAGTGATGAGATGTGATTCATTTGGGGACACATTTAAAGAGAAAGACAAAAGGGTTTGCTGAGGATGTGGATATGGTGTATACAAAAAAGGGAATAATCAATGGTGATGCCACGGTTTTGGGCCTTAGCAACTGGGAGAATAAAAATTGCCATTTTCTGAGATGAAGAAGACTGTAGAAGGAGCAGGATTCTTTGGGAGAGATCAGAGCTCAGTTTTGGATTTTTTAAGTTGAGATGCATCGTAGATATTAAAGAGGAGATGTTAAGTAGATAGATATGTAAGTTGGGAGTAAAGAGGAGAGGTCTGAACTATTGGTACAAATCTGAGTATCTTCAGCAGATAATTTTTAAAGCCTCAAGATAGGATGAGATCACTTAGGGAGTGAGTATAGATGGAGAAGAGAAGAAGTTGGAGAGATAAGGAGGAACCCACAAAAGGAGACAGATATAGGGTTCCCAAATGAAATAAAGGACACCCAGTTAAATTTTAATTTCAGAGAAAGAATGAATAATTTTTAACATGAAATTATCTCATGCAATATTTGGCACATTCTTATACGAAAAGTTACTTGTTTATCTGCAATTCAGGTTTAACTGTATTTTTGTTTGCTAAGTCTGACATCCCTAGCCTGAGAAGCTGTGGCCATAGAGATAGGAGAGCAATCAGGAAAATGTGATGTCTTGAAAATATATTTTAAAAAGTGCTTCAAGAAGAAACATGTTCTTAACATGTTAAAAACTCCCAATCAAGTAGGCAGAGAATTGATTTACTAACATGGAAGTCATTGGTGGCCTTCATATGAGAAGTTTCAGTGGAATGCTGGGTGCAAAAGTTTGACTAAAGTAGATTCAAGAGAGAAAGAAGGAGGCCAGGCACAGTAGTAATTCATGCCTGTAATCCCCGCACTCTGGGAGATCAAGGTGGGAGGATGGCTTGAGGCCAGAAGATCGAGCCCAGCGTAGGCAACATAGTGAAACTCCGTCTCCACACACAAAAAGAGAGAAAGAAAATGGAGGAGAAGAATAGAAAAATGCCAAGGGTAGGATGTATAGTATAGATTATCTAAGACCTACTTACTATCCACTTCTGTTATTGTTGAATTTTCATCACAGATCTACAAGTGAAATGCAGAATCATGTTTACATCTCCCAGGATGTTTCCCTGTTTGTAACAGGTTTTTTCCTGCATGGATCTGCTTGTCTGTGGAGTGCATTGTCCTCCTCCCACTGCTTGATTCTCTGAATCTATGCAGTCTCTGTCTCTACTTATCATACTCTCTGCTGGGGCCCCACTTGCCAGAGTAGAACATGCCAGTGTTAGCCTCCCTCAAAATTACACATTACCACCAATATAACGTGTTTAACAATGTCAATAATACAAATGAGGCATGTCCTTACAAATTATTGCTTACATTTGAATATTCAAGTGCAAATAATCATGCTAGATGTAACGTAAAGTGAAAATACCATTCATTATACACTTTATATGTTGACCTTTTTTTTTACACTTTAAAGTATTATTGCAAGGGTAAAATTCCGAGATAATTAATGATGACTATAAAAGCTGTGTATTTTAAATATTTAAAAAATTGTTGAGAATTTCAAGTACATAGGAGGAATAGGCTGTGTTAATACAAATGTTCTGAAAGCATGGGAGATAGATAATTTAGGAATATGTTTTTATCCTTTTTGATTCTATAAGTGTTTATGAAAAATATAAATAATAATACAGGCAAAATAATCAAAATTGCAACTGAAAAGTGCTACAAACAGTAAGAAAGCTTTGTAAGGCCATTAGTATAAAATAAATATCCAGAAATCAATAGTTTCATACTTAAATGACAACCAGTTAGAAGACAAAAGGGAAGACCATATATAATAGGTGCAAAAAAGAGAGAATAAATAGGTATACATTTGAACAAGAAATATGTAAACCTATATAAGGCAAACTAGGCCAGGCACACTGACTCATGCCTGTAATCCCAGCACTTTGGGAGGCCGAGGCAGGAGGATTGCTTGAGGCCAGGAGTTTGAAACTAGCCTGGGAAACATAGTGAGACTCCCTTCTCTACAAAAAGTTTTAAAAAAATTATCAGGCACGGTGGCATGTACCTGCAGTCCCAGCTACTTGGGAGGCTGAGGTGGGAGAATTGCTTGAGCCCAGGAGTTTGAGGTTGCAGTGAGCTATACTTGTGCCACTGCACTCCAGCCTGGGTGACAGAATGAGACTCTGTCTCACAATAAAATAAAATGAAATAAAAGAAAAGAAAACTGAAACTTTGCCAAAGAACAAAAAAGTAGACCAAAATAGAAAGATATAAAATGTTCTTGAACAGGAAGACTCAGCATTACATTACAGAGATGTTAGTTTTTCCTAAATTAATTAAATAAATAACCATCATCATTAATATAGTGGTGAGTATCCCCACCTGTCACACGGGAGACCGGGGTTTGATTCCCCAACAGGGAGGCAGCTGCCCTTGGCCCTGCATGGTAGCTCATGCCTGTAATCCTGGCACTCTGGGAGGCCGAGGTAGGACGATTGCTTGAGCTCAGGAGTTTGAGACCAGCCTGAGCAAGAGCAAGACCCTGCCTCTACTAAAAATAGAAAATATTAGCCAGGTGTGGTGGTGCCCACTTGTAGTCCCAGCTACTCGGGAGGCTGAGGCAGAAGGATCGCTTGAGCCCAGGAGTTGGAGGTTGCTGTGAGCTAGGCTGACACCACAGCACTCTAGCCAGGGCAACAGAGTGAGACTCTGTCTCAAAATAAAAAAAAAGTTATGTGTGTGGAAGAAAAACAAGATGAAATAACAAAAGAAATATTATCAATTGTGAACCTGGGTAAAGGATATATGGCTGTTCTATGGACTACTTTTATGTCTGCAATTATATTTGCAAATTTGAAGTTATTTCCAAATAAAGAGTAAAAATAAAAAGAATAGACAGGAAAAGTCTGAAAAGAGCAATTGAAAGAGACTAGTCCTACCATAAACAGTATTGAAATGGTATAGTTTTGGCACACAGGTAGACACACAAAGAAATAGAAAGAAAAATCCAGAAAAAGATGAAGAACATAGGGAAATTTAGCTTATGATAAGGGAGGCATCTCAATGCAAATAAATCATGTTATGACAACTGAATATCTATCTGGAAAAGATAAAGTTGAATCCATACCCCACACTATACATCAAGATAAACTCCAAATAGAGTAAAGATTTTATAGAAAAAAATAAAACCATAAAAATAGTAGAAGAAAATATGGACAAATTTCTTTGTAACATTGAAGTAAGGAAGGCCTTTCTATGATTCAAAATCCAGAAGCCATATAAGAAGAGATTGATAGACTGTGAGTTCTGCAAGGAAAAAAAGAAAAGAATAGTAAAAAGAAAAAAGAAGATATTGATAAATTTTACAGCAATAAAAAAGATTCTTAAGGTAAAAAAGGGAGACAAAGTTATAAGACAGAGAAAAATAGAAAAATCTTGCAATCCATATGACTGACAAAGTGCTAATCTCTTCAATATATAAAGTGTTCATTGAAATCAAGACAAAAAGGACAACCTAATATAAAAATAGGCAAAGGACATGAACAGATAGTTCTCAGAAAAGGAAATGTAAATGACTTTAAACATAAAAGATTCTCCATTTCACTCAAACTATGAGAACTGCAAATTAAAACAAAATTGACGTGCCATTTCTCAACTATGAGCTTGTCAAAAAAAACCTAAACATTTGATGACACAATTTTAGCAAGAAACGCTTATGAATTGCTAATTGAGGCCCAAAAGATTACAATACCATGGAAGGCAATTTGAAAATATCTTTCAAAATTACGAGTGCTTCTACTCTCTGACTAGTAATCCCGCTTCTGGAAATTTACCTCAATTTACCAAATATACTTCACATATATGAAATAACTTATGTTCAAGTTTATGTATGGCAGCATTGCTTATAACGGCAAAATATTGGAAAAGATCCAAATGTTATAAGCAGGGACCTGGTTAAATATGCTATGCTATATCCTAAATAATGGAATAATATGCATCTGTGAAAATGAATAAAAACTTCTCTTTATAGTGATGTGAAAGAATCTCTAGTCTGTACTGAATGAAGAAGGCAAAGTGAAGAAGAGAAAAAAGTATATATTATGCTACCTTTTGTGCAATAAAGGGAGGATAATATATTTAGATTTTTTAACATTCACATATTAAATACTGGACAAATCCCCAATAAATTATAAAAGTAGTTAATTATAGAGGAGGGAGAGGGGAATTGGGGTGAAAGTGAATATACTCAGGGTATACCCTTATATATTATTTTGGTTTTGTAAACCATGTAAATGTATTTCTTATTAAAACAATAAACAAATAAATATCTTCTTAAACAAAAATATAAATGTACTAGAAAAAAGAATAAACACAAATTATATCATAATTTTATCTTTGTAGACTTGCTTTGCATTTTAGCATTCATAACATTAAACAAAATAATTTTTAAAAACTATGTTTAATTTTTAGTTATTTTTTCATTAATTTAGCTTTTAATCTTTCAAGAAAAAGTCCTATTTAGGAAGTTTTTATATCTTGTGAGGATGACTTATAAGGAAAATATCAACATTTCTACCCCAGAAGTGTCTGAGGAGGAAAACTCTAAAATCATGTAGAACAGTATCCATGCTCAAACAACTCTGACTCAAATATAACAAGGAATACAGATTATGAATAAAAGAAGAAACTTTCAGAGAAAAATGAGGTATCTCAAACTCATTATGTTCTTACTGATCAAACTTCAAAACAACAGACTTAATAAAAATGTTTCAAGAAGATATTTCCTTTTAATTTTGAGTCTGTGCAAAAATTTAAACAGAAAGCTTGACAAAAATATTGCTATAGACTGCCTGCTATTTTTAGTGTTACACGATGAAGGATTTTTGACATTTGATGAAGATATAAAGTTCCTTCTATAAAATGTGTTACTAAAAACAGTTTCCCTAGAATTAAAGCCTGCTGTGTATAAAAAGGTTAATGATATTATTAAATGTGCTACTTCTGTACCCTCTACATCAGACACTTGGACATGCAGAAACAACCAGAAGCCTTTTTAAAAAATAAGATAGCACCATGGATTACTGGCAATAAACAGAATGAGAGTAGACCTTTTCTATATTCTTCTTCGGCCAAAACAAACTATGTGATACACAAGATACTTTGGAACTGCCTTCTCATGTACTTACAATGTTCAAACAATATAAAATAGCAGTTATTGTACATTAAAAAGGCTGCTTGACCAAAAGAAAGCCTTGATATTTTACCTTGCAGAAGCAATAGCGACATAGCAGGACTTTCTAACAACCCATCGTGGTTTGTAGAGAAAGGAGTTTACTTCCTGGAACCTGCAATAGAAGTAACCAACTCAGTTGTCTTGCGAGGGCAATATTCCTTTCACTGTAACCTGCTGGAAAGATTCTCCTATCAGTCTACTCTAGTGACAATTTCAAAATTGATGTGCGTGTAATCAAACCTGAAATGAAGATGTAAATTCAGAATTTAAATCATACTGTTCCGTTGTGTTCTATTTCAAGATTCAAGGTCTAAAAACAAGTATTTTCTCAAGTGATTGTGTGATGCAGCAAGTGCATGAAAAATCATTATAAATAAAAGTTATACATGAGCCCAATCCTCTTAAATCTGATTTTGAAAGTATTTAGAGAGCATTTCCTTTCAGCAGTGCACAAAGCTTGTTTGTAAAACTGCCATAATGAAAATGTTCCGTTACCATCAACTTAATCTTTAATCAAGCTGCTGAAAGAAGATGTCTTTACCTTGGTCAGGTACCATTAAATAGAAAGAAACGTTCAATAACATGGTGGTAACATCACCATCAGCAGGTCATAATGGCAGAGCAAGAAAAAAACTATTTTGCTCTCTTCCCCACCTCAGTAGAAAACAAGCATCTATTTAGTATTACAAATATTCAGTATAGTGACCACAAGAGCAAACGGACAGTGTTGAGGAATTATTTCTTTACTGCAATGGCAAATTGTTAAAATATGACCATTAACATTGTAATAATAAAATTCAAATGATGTAATATTTATATTCAAATGTTCATGGCAATGTGACATATATGCAAATATTCATGGCAGCATTATTCACACAGCCCCAAACTGGAAGCAATATGAATTACCATCAGCTGGTAAGTGGATAAATAAAATGTGGCGTATCCATACAATAAACCATAAAAAGGAACAAAGTCCTAATACATGCTACAACATAGATGAATCTCATGAAAGAAGTCAGACACATATAACTACATATTGTATGATTCTGCTTATATGAAATTTCTAGAAAGGGATAAACTATAGAGACAGAAAGCAAATGAATGGTTATCTCAGACTAAGGGTAAAAGCAAGAATTAGCTGCAAATAAGCATGAGGGAACTTTTTGGAGTGATAGAAGGATTCCATACTGGATTACATACAACTGCAAGACTTATATAGTTTTAGCTCTTAAATTTAGGTCTTCGATCCATTCCGAGTTAATTTTTTGTTTTGTCTAAACAACAAACATTCATTTGCTTACAGTTCTGGAGACTAGAAGTCCCAGATCAAGGTGCCATTGGTGTTGGTGTCTTGTGAGGGTCCTCTTCCTGGCAGGCAGATGGCCCCCTTCTTTTTGTGTCCTCACATGGCCTTCCCTCTGTGCACGCTCGGGGAGAGAGCACGCTCTGCTGTCTCTTCCTCTTCTATATAACACACCAATCCTATTGGACTAGGGCCCCATTTTTTTTTCTATCTTTGTTTATGTTAAAATATACATAAAACTTACCATCTTGAACATTTTTAAGTGTAAGTTTAATGGTATTGAATACATTCATAATGTGCAAACATCACCATCATCCAGCTCCATAACTCCTTCCCCTTGTTAAACTAGCACTCTGTACCTGTTAAAGGGTAACTCCCTGTTCCTCTCCCCTCAGCTCCTGACAAACACCATTCTACTTTCTATCTCTATGATGTTGACTATTCTAAGTACCTAAAATAAGTGGAATCATACAGTATTTGTCTTTTCGTGATTGGTTTATTTCACTTAGCATAATGCCCTCCTTCATCCACATTGTAGCACATGTCAGAATTTCCTTCCTTTTTAAGGCTGAACGATATTCCACTGTGTGTATATCCCACATTTTGCGTATGTGTTCATCTTTCAGTGGACACCTGGGTTGCTTCCATGCTTTAGCTATTGTGAATGATGCTGCTGTGAACAAGGCTGTGCAAATATCTCTTCAAGGCCTTGTTTTCAATTATTTGGGGTATATATCCAGAAGTGGGATTGCTGGATCATATGGTAATTCTATTTTTAATATTTTGAGGAACTGCAATAGTGTTTTTCACAGTGGCTGTACCATTTTACATTCCCGTTAACAGTGCACAAGAGATCTAATTTCTTCATATCCTCACAACACTTGTTATTTTCTGTTTTTTTTTAAAACCTAATGGATGTGAGGGTATATCTCATTGTAGTTTCCATTTGCATTTCCCTAATGATTACGATATTGAGCATCTTTTCATATACCTATTGGCCATTTGTTTCTCTTTGGGGAAATGTCTATTCAAGTCCATTGCCCATTTTTCAATCAAGTTTTGGTGGTGTTGTTTTAGGAGATCTCTATGTGTTCTAGATATTAACCCCTTATCTGATATATGACTTGCAAATATTTTCTCCTATTCTATGGGTGGCTTTTTTACTCTGTTGATAGTGTCTTTTTATGCCCTCAATTTTCATGATACCTAATTTGTCTATTTTTTAATCTAAAAATGTTTAGTGTATCTTAATTGATGGTCTCACCAATCATTATCCAATGGGAAAATGTTAGTTCCCCAAGAAAAATTAGGATAGTGTTATGAGAAGAAGGGGCAATGGATGTCGGGCAGCAAAGGCAACAAATTGTCCTTTAGAACAGTAGGCCCCAACCTTTTTGGCACTAGAGACCAGTTTCATGGAAGACAATTTTTCCATGGATTGGTGGTGGGATGGTTTCTGGATGATTCAAGCACATTACATTTATTGTGCAGTCACACCTCTCTGTGAATGATAATCTGTATTTGCAGCTGCTCCCCAGTGCTAGCATCACTGCCTCAGCTCCACCTCAGATCATCAGGCATTAGATTCTCATAAGGAGCATGCAACCTAGATCCCTTACATGTGCAGTTTATAGTAGGGTTCGAGCTCCTATGAGAATCTAATACTGCCGCTGAACTGATAGGAGGCGGAGCTTATGTGGCGATGCCAGCGATGGGGAGCAGCTATAAATACAGGTGAAGCTTGGCTTGCTCACCTGCGGCTCACCTCTGGGGCCAAGTTCCTAACAGGCCACAGACCATTACCTGTGGGGACTAACCACAGCTTTAGAAGCTAGATTTTTGCTAGGATGCTCATTACTTCATTTATTTATAGTACCAAAAAGTTATGAGAGTTCAATATTAACTAAATGGGTAATTTAAGATGGTCTATGATGCAGCCATTACAATCATATTTTGAATTAATATTTAAAGATGAAAAAACTCATTATGGAAAAATAAAATAAAACCTGTATAGAGTCCATGAATCAAATTTAGTTTAAAAAGTTATTGCCAGGCACAGTGGCTCATGTCTGTAATCCTGGCATTTTGGGAGGCCGAGACAGGAGGATCACTTGAGGCCTGGAGTTCAAGACCAGACTGAGCAAAAGAGTAAAACCTCATCTCTCCGAAAAATAGAAAAATGAGCTGGGCATGATGGTGTGCACCCATAGTCCCAGCTATTGGGGAGGCTGAGGTAGGAAGATCGCTTGAGCCCAGCGGTTTGAGGTTACAGTGAGCTATGATGATGCCACTGCACTGTAGCCCAGGTTATAGAGTGAGACTTTGTCTCATAAAATCAAATTATTTAGTTTGAAATTTTTATTTCTACATATAACCAACACCTGAAAGAAATGCACCAAAATGTGAATAGTAGAATAATAAAATGTGTGCAAATATATATATATACACATACAGATATGTTGTAGTGGGTTGAAAGATAACCCCTAAAAAGATATATCCATGTCCTAATACTTGAGCTCCTGAATTTGACCTTATTTGGGACAAGTATTTTTGTATATGTAGTTAAGTTAATGATCTCAAGATCATCCTAGATTATCAGGATGGGTCCTAAATTTAATGATCCTTACAAGAGACAGAAGAGAAGACATGCACACAGAGAAGGCCATGGTTAATGTAGGAATAAGGCAAAAAGGGAAGGTGGAGAGAGCCTAAGTGCAGCCATTTTGACAGTTCCAGACCCTAACCTCCCTGAACAAGGAAGCGCCAGCAAGTCGCTGGCCGGGGACCAGCAGAGGATGGATGAATTACTAAGCCAGATGCCTTACAAACTGTTTGTGCTTAACTTTCTGCGACAACAGACAACGCTGGTCACAAATGGCTGTTTCCTAACGGGGATTTTTGGACACATAAAAACATTACCATTGCCCCTAGGGTGTCCCCTCCTGCTTGGGAAAGGACCCCTACTCTATGGAGTAGGATCTGTTATGTGACTCTCTCAATAAACTTTCTGTCACTAGTTGGTTTGCTCTCGAATTCATTGCCGGATGAAGCCAAGAACCCACTTGGCAGTTCACGGGGCCTTCCTCTCTTCACTGGGACACTCCCTGCCTCAGGGGCATGTGAAGATGGAGCCAGAGATGGGAATGATGCAGCCACAAGCCAAGAAACCCCAGAAGCTGGAAGAGGCGAGAAACAATTCTCCGCTAGAGCCTCTGGAGGGAGAACAGCCCTGCTGACACTTTTGCCCTCCCTTACTGCCTGAGGATAAATTTGTAGTATTAAGTCACCCAGTTTGTGGTAATTTTGTTATAGCATCCCTAGGAAACTAATGTGAACACAAATAAACAATAGTCTTTCCATATTTTTCCACAATAAAGATATTGTTTTAGAAGTTGGGTATAAAGAAGGTTAGCTAATTTAATATCAGACAAAAGCAAAGTTCAGCAAAAAATTCAAGGGGCCTGAATTCTCACAGGGCAATGCCCCAGGAGAAGCCAAGCCGCTGTGACCGCCGCCTTGGGCTGTAGTCCGTCCCTCACTTTCCGACTCTGTTCGGGTTCCTGTTTCTCTCTCCTTTCCAGCTCCCGGCTTTGCTGGGCTTGGCGTGGGGTCGGCGGGGAGCTGGTTGGGGGTTGGTCTCGCTCCTTCTGCGGCCGCCGTGGCTCCCGCCCTGCCCACCCCAGGACCCCGCATCCTGATTCCCACCTGTCTGGGAGCGGGAATCGTGCATTTACAAAGAGGGGTGATCGCCGCTTGTTCCAGAGCGGGGAGCACACATGGAGGGATAAGGAGTGAAACCCGACGGTAACACGCCTGCACCACCTCGTGGATTCTGATCTAGCGGAAGGCAGTGACTGTTTTCTATCTCCAAGGGCTAAAGATTAAAGTGACTACCTTTTGTTGTGGAGCGGACGGAGGTGGTGGATCGGCCCAGCAGGCAAAACACTAAGCCACCTTATTTTTGGAAACCTGGAAATGGAAAGTGGACCCCCGTGTCCTCGGTGTTCTACTTGCCCTGTCTCTCAGGTCCGCCAACAAAGCAGGCGCCGTCTAACGAGGCGGGCGCTGGAGAGGCCGCACCTCCCCGCCACCCCCCCGGGAGGCCCTGCCTGCCAGGCGGAAGCCCCATCCCAACTCGCCTTCCCCGTCGCCAGGCCACCACTAGGTGGCGCCAAAGCGCAGCCGAAACCCGGTGGATTCGGATGACGCAGCCTCAAACTAGAGACGTTGGTAGGACGGGAGAGTCAGATGTGGCATGAGTGTCTGCGAAAGGGGGCTGGCCCTTAGTCCACCCCACCCCTTCCTAGGGGGTTGAAACTGCCCTGAAGGGGGTATAAAAATTCCAAGTTAGGGACGTGAGGTTCAAAAGTGGACATTTCCCGGGGAGAACAGGGAAACAGTAAACCTTGCGGAAATCAGCCCACAGCAGCCTGGTGAGGGATTAAGGTTGTACAAGGACTACAAGAAGAGTTGGGACAGCCCTGCGTTTCCTCAGATCCCAGAATTGCTCACAGAGTATGCAAAGGTTTCCCTTTGCCCAAAAGGGGCACAAAGGTGGCTGGGAGAAGTGGAAGTGGCCTTGAGGTCTGGTCCGGAAGTGCATTTGTGCAAAAACTATGAAACGTGGGAAACAGGCCGCTAAGCTAATGTCTGCAAAGTCTGTGACAAGTGAGAAAGCCCTGGGAGGGAAAGATGACATACATCTCAATGGATGCCAAAGTGGACAGGCGATGACCTCAGAACATTCGATGACCTTCCCTTAATGCTACAAACGTACCCCATGACTAGATGCAACCTCCAGAGAGAAGGTGGGAAGGGGGAAACACTAACTGGGAAAATCCTGGAAAAAAAGTGACTGAGTTTACCTGGAAGTGACCAATATTATTAAATATGTGTGTGTGGTTGGTGTTTTTTTTTTTTCAAATGGGTACTTAAAAGAGATGTAAAGTGTATAATAGACAATAAATTGCATTTCTAACCGAATCTGAATCTGTGGCCTGTGAAATGCATATCAGCTGCAAATATTCATAAGAATTGATTGCATATAAGACACCTTAATAAATTCCAAAAAGCAGAAATCATACAGAGCAGCAGTCCCCAACTTTTTTGGCACCAGGGACCAGTTTCATGGAAGACAATTTTTCCATGGGAGTGGGAGGTTGTGGGGGGATGTGGAGCTCTGTAGCCCGGTTCCTAACAGGCTGCAGATGGTACTGGTCCATGGACCCCCAGGTAGGGGACTGCAGATATGGACCACATTCTCTGGCCACATTGTAACCTGTGAATATGTCAAAAGAAAATAAGAAAACCCAGCCACCTGATAATAAAAAAGAGAGAAAATTATCCAATAGCACTAGAGTCATAGAGAAATTAAGATTATCATATCAGATTCTTTAGAGAAAGAGTGAATAAAAACAGAACATACAAAGTCTGAGATACATGGACAAAACTGTGTTTTCAGGTATAAACTCATAGTTTTAAATGTTTTTGTAAGCTGAGAGACAGAACTAACAAACTGAATATTCCACTTAGAAATTTTAGAATAATAATAAAATCTTAAGAAAGGAGTAAAAACATAACTATGGAAATAATTAGGAAAAAGGGCCGGGCACAGCGGCTCATGCCTGTAATCCTAGCACTCTGGGAGGCTGAGGCAGGAGCATTGCTTGAGTTCAGGGAACCAGCATGAGCAAAAATCTGGGCATGGTAGCAGGCTCCTGTAGTCCCAGATACTAGGAAGGCTGAGGCAGAAGAGTGGCTTGAGCCCAGGAATTTGAGGTTGCAGTGAGCTATGATAACACTACTGCACTCTACCCAGAGTGACTGAGTGAGACTCTGTCTCAAAAAACAAACAAAAACCAAAGCAAAACAATAACAAAACATTATTTTTTAAAAACTAAATGACAAATTTCAGGCCAGGTGCAGTGGCTCATGCCTGTAATCCTAGCACCTTGGGTGGCTGAGGTGGGAGGATGCTTGAGGGCACGAGTTTGAGACCAGCCTGAGCAAGAGCAAGACCCCATCTGTACAAAAATAGAAAAATTAGCCGGGTGCCATGGCCTGCCTGTAGTCCCAGATACCCAGGAGGCTGAGGCAGGAGAATTGCTTGAGCCCAGGAGTTTTAGGTTGCAGTGAGCTGTGAGGATGCCACGGCACTCTAGCTCTGGGGAACAGTGTGAGACTATCGCAAACATAAATAAATAAATAATTTCACTAGGAGAAAATGCAAAACACCAACCTCTAACTTACCTTGTCCTCCAGAAAGCACTTACTCATCATAGGGCCTTTCCTCCCTTCACTTTGCCCACTGTACCCCTTTATGGAGAGTCACAATACACCCTTGCTCATAGGTTAGAGCTCACTCCCACTAAGCTTAAAGCTAACCATTAAAATCCTGCAGATTCCACACCCACATAGCCTAGATAAGATAGGGAACAGTCTTCCTTGAAGATGACAGCATGACAAAATTGGCACAAAGATGAAGTGAGCTCCTATAACTGACTGAAAGGTGCTTACACCTTTGTGTGTGAGTGCATGTGTGTGTATATGTATGTGTGTGCACAAGCAGGTGTGTTGTTGTGTTCTTTCAATCCTGGAATGACACTAAATTGTTGAATTCAGTGTCATCCAATCCCAACACAGAAGCACATTTTTATGTGTTTAACAACCAGAGATGAACGTGCATTATAAACCAAGGATTTTTATTAATTCCAACTGTGCACCTGATATTAAAAAAAGAAAAGGCTCCCAGAAAGGAACTAACCTAATTTCCTTGTGTACTTGCATGAATCATTTGTAATTAACTGAGCACCATATGCCAGGAATGCAGTGCCAAACAATCATTCTCCCATTTGACCTCTTATCATGAGGGAGGTTCTATTTATTATTGCCACTTAATAGATAGGGCTTACCAAGGAGTTAAAGTGACTTGCCCAGCATCACATAGCTAGCCCAATGCTGAGTCAGGAGTATAAATGAAGTTTGCATAGCTCCAAAGATACTGGTATTCTCATTACGCTATAATTTCCCATGCCTTAAAAATTATTTTTTCTCCATTCTTGTTGTATGCATACAAAAAATATGCATGCCTACCTTGATCATTTTTTGGCCCTAGGTATGACCTGAAGCAGGAGGCCCAGCATAGCCCCAGAGCATGGGACACCAAGTTGCGGTATGACTGCCACAAGGTGGCAGCAGACTCTGACAGTTTTCCAATGACAGTCCCACCCTTTCTTGCCTTTACTGAATCTGCACAGGCAGGGGAGGTCTCCTTGTTCTCCAAGTCCTTTGATCTCTGGTCTGCTTTCCATCATTCCGCTCCACTGCCTCCCACAACACGAGCAACACAACACTGGCTTGCATTAAACCTGCTGCTGCTAATCCACAGTGAGTCTCCTGTACTTGAGTCCTACTCAAGATATAAACTATAGAAGGTAACTACTCTGGATAATGAATGTATAGAAATTTAGTTATTTTGTTTCTCTAAGTGTTTATTTTGATTTATGAATAATATAAAAGTTTCCTGAGTTGCCGCTTCATCACTTTCCCCCAAATTTTGGCATCTAGTTTTAAGCAAAATCTAGCAAAACCCCCGGACCCCTTCGAACTAGCTAAATCTGAGGCCTGGGAAACCATCCCAAAGGTGATAAGACTAAAATTCCTAAAACTACCTTGGCATTGCTGAGTAGGCCTGGCTCTATCTGCCTACAATACTTATCAGTTCCTCTGAGATTTGGCATGAATTTGCCATGGTTTGTGCCTTTTATTTTTATGTTTTCTTGGTACTTTATAGGGAAGTTAAAAGAGGCTGCATTAAGGACTGTAGCTGATATCTGATATCAGCTATCAGCTATCGGATAGCTGATAAAGCATGTAGCCAGAACACCCTTTCAAAATGCAGCTAGGGCGAACGTTTGGCAATCCTGCGGAACAGCCAGATACTGAATTTGAAGGTTCCCAGAGTTGGCACTGAGGCAGTGGCATCTTCCCCTCTCCTCTCCTCTCAACCCCACCGTGCTGACTTCAGGAAGGCCAGGGAGGTCTGCCTAGACATAAGTGTCTGCAGTGCTGGAAGAGACTCTCAGCTTACAGCCCCAGGAGTCCAGACTAGCTCAAAAACAATTCTGCCGGGCAGCTGTCATCCCAGCAATTCCAGAGGCTGAAGTGGGAAGATTGCTTGAGCCCAGGAGTTCAAGGCTGCAGTGAGCTACGATAGCACCACTGTACTCCAGCCTGAGCAAACAAGACTGAGACTCCGTCTAAAAAAAAAAAAATTCTGCCCTCTTCCTGCATGTTCAGTTGTAGCGGAGGGTAAACCCAGCTGCATGATTCTTCTGCAGTCCCTTCTCTTCTGTGAGGCTCTTACTGACCAGAGCCCCTTCAGGTTGAGGCTCGTGACCATGATGTTCTTCTGCGGTGGGTAAGGACCCCACCCTGAGGGGTCCTGGTTGCCCCAGCAGCCTCCTTCTTATAAGGTTGCAGGGGGAAAAAAGGAGGCAAAGGGAGAAGGGAAGACGCGGGTGCAGCAGGCCCACAAGGAAGTCAGCTACTCCTCCCCATGGAGCCACAGAGTCACCACAGAGGATAAGAAAATTGATAGGAAATAGAGAGAATAAAAGAATACACAGAGACTAAGGTATAGTTTATAATTTTATATAAAAAGATCAGAATAATCACAGCGGGATACTTAGGCAGCTAGGCAGATCTTCGTAACTGTCTAGCCATATAGTTAGATTCACATAGGTTTTTATAATCACAGATCTCAATTAATAGTTGTCAGGGTAACACATTTGCATATCAGGGAATGCAGTTGCTAGGGGAACAGGATTACACAGGTAGTAGGCTAGGGTCAAAAGTCCTCTCAAAGGGCTACTAACAAATCTTTATCTAGGTGAACAAACAGGTACAAAGTCTTTTAGGGGCTAGCTTCTAAGTTTTAAGAGGTAGTCATCAATTAACAGAAGTATAATAAAAGAGGTATAGTGACTCTATATTTCTTTGATGTAGTTATTGTAGACGTAAAGGTAAACAGACAGTCAGGAGTGAACAGGGAGCCTGACTTTCTACAAATAGGTTGTTTATAACACAGAGGCATGTCTCAGAGCAAGGTACACTCATTGTCTCCGGCTCCCATTTTGTGGACTAGATATTTACCTTGCTGTCCTTTTCAAGGCACAGGAAAGCCCACAGTGAGATAACCAGGGAGTCCCTTGGATTGCTTCCCTACCGGAGATTTGAGAGCTCTCCCATGATAACAGCCTCTGATAAGTGAACCATT